>JABCKJ010000464.1:0-15479 GCA_018850815.1 Asterophora lycoperdoides
GGGTTACCTGAGGACGCTGAGCGTCACTCTCGTCGACGTCAGAGTCACCACTGTCAATCACTCTGCCAACAAACTGACGGCCTGCTTTACGGGTACTTGCTGATTTGCGCTCATATTGTTCAAGAGAATCTTGAGGGTCATTTTGTTTTCCTTGAACAGTCCTCTTGTACGATGCTGCATCTAAATTTACACGACTGAGGTCAGATGCCATGGCTGAGGTATTCCACGACACCTACCTTTGCAATTCTTCTTGCGAACGTGCTCAGCATGTGTATCGTCTTCATCTGTCATGGCTCGGCCTTCATCGACGGTGTCGACTGATCCTTGGTGAGGTGCGCTCTCATCAGCATTGGAGTTCTGTCGAGGACGTTTAGTGCCCTTTTTTAGCGAATCCCATGCTGTCGGTGCTTGAGCTTTTGCCGGTCGGCCACCTAAACGAAAGCTGGAGTTTTTCAGACATCCTGGGCAAGAACAGCCTGACATACCTTTTATGGACTCTGCGAGGGCCTGTTGCGCAAGTTTTTCTTTCTCTTGATTGCGCTTTCGCGTCAATGCGGCCTTTTGCTGACGTGTCAAGTTGTCTGCTGCAGGGGCCGGTCGCTGAGCAGAGGTGAAAACCATAGTTTGCTAGGCAACAAACTGGGAAATGAAGGGAAAGTAGTAAACGAATGTGAGTGCCAATGAGTGTATAGTCTGGTGGGTGCTGAAATAGCAACTAGGAGAAAGAACGAATGAGGAAAATGAGGGGGGTATAGGAATTGGAAAGAATGGAACGGAAGGAACCGGCGGGCTCAGGGCTCAATTTTTCTGAAACTAAGTAACAGCCCCCCCTAAGCCTTCACGCGTCACGTACGATTTTGCTACCTCTCAAACTGACTTCTGCTAACACATCGTTCTTTCATATAGAATGGATCAACAATGCCCAGGATGCAAGAGAAATTTCTCCAGGCGTGGCCTACAAATTCATCGTACCAAGTCGCCCAACACTGCATGCCATCAGATACACACCGAGCACCTTCCCAGCAACCATTTTCCTGGACATGAACATCCCAACGCGCAACCTGAGGGCTCGGATTTTCAAGGCGACTTTTTTGGTCAGTACGACGATGAAGATATTCCATGGCCTCAGATGCATGCAGGGCAGGACGACATTGTGGAGGAAGACGATGACTCGGGTGAGGCATTTAAGGAGGCAGAGGACAATGGAGAGGACAGCGATTACGGTGACAAGGAGACAGGATTTGAACCAGCCAGACAGCCATCAGCTCGTCATGTTCCAATGGATTTGGACAACATCGCCGATCCTTCTGCAGCTATGCGCTCTGCTGGCATTCGTGTTGCTGCCGATGTTGGGCTCCAAGATGCACCCTACACAGTAGAATTCCCTTCACTTGCTGCGGGGGCTTCACTTCGCAATGGTCAGTCTCGCTACCTTGCTTATCAGGGCACTGTTCCTCGCGGTCTATCAAGTCCATGGGCACCGTTCCAGTCGCGGATGGATTGGGAAGTGGCTAGATGGGCCAAAACGCGCGGTTCAAGTTCGACGGCCTTCACAGACCTCTTAAGCATTGATGGTGTGAGTTATCCTGCACGTTTGTGTTTTCTTGCTAACGTTGTCATCACAGCTTGCCGATATTCTCGGTCTTTCATACAAAAACTCTCGTGAACTCAACCTCATCATCGACAACCAGCTTCCCTCTCAGCGCCCCAAATTCACCCACCGAGAGATTGTTATCAACAACGAGTCCTACGATGTCTATTTTCGTGACGTTCTTGAATGCGTGAAGGCCCTGTTTAGCTGTCCTGAATTTGCGAATGATCTTTTGGTCCGCCCTGTGCGCCAGTATACAGACGCGGATCATACCGTCCGTGTGTACCACGATATGAACACAGGAAAATGGTGGTGGGCAACGCAAGTGAGTATCACAGCATTGAAATCCCTTTTCGTTATCTCAACTTTTGTTCTTACAGAAGGAGATCGAGAAACACAAGCCTGGCGCGACAATCATTCCCATTATTATTTCCTCTGATAAAACCCAGATCACCCTTTTCCGCAACAAGGCTGCATATCCAGTATATCTCACCATCGGCAACATACCCAAATCCATCCGTCGACAACCATCGAAGTGTGGCTACATCCTTCTAGGATATCTTCCTACCCCAAAGCTCGACTCAATCACAAATCAAGCTGCACGGCGTCGAGTGCTTGCAAACATATTTCATTTTGCTATGAAGGGCATCCTCGAACCTCTCAAGTCCGCTGGTTTGAATGGTATGGAGGTGGTCAGTGGCGACGGTCAAGTACGACGTGGTCACCCGATATTTGCATGCTTTGTCGGGGACTACCCAGAGCAATGTCTGGTGACTGCGACTCTTTACGGTGATTGTCCTAAGGGCACTCTACGTAATCACGATACCGATACCTATGAGGAAGGGTGCAGCTGTACACCGCGCGACCTCGAGGCGATTCTGGACATCTTCGAATCCATGGACTCCGTCGACGTTCATGTTTTCAACCAGCAGTGCCGCGATGCGCATATCCGTCCAATACAGCATCCATTTTGGGAAGACTTGCCGTATGTTCATATTTATCAAGCCATTACGCCAGATATTCTTCATCAACTTTACCAAGGTGTCGTTAAACACCTTGTCGGGTGGGTAACCACAGCTTGCGGCGCCTCGGAGATCGACGCACGTTGTCGTCGCATGCCCCCAAATCACCATATCCACGTCTTTCACAAAGGCATCTCGACACTCTCTCGCGTGAGTGGGGCTGAGCATCATCAAATGTGTGCCCAACTCCTGGGGCTTCTCATTGACGCCCCACTCATTGATGGCATGCATCCTGGCCGTCTCATTGCAGCTGTCCGTGGCATGCTCGATTTCCTTTACCTTGCGCAGTTCCCCATCCATACCTCTGATACGTTGCTGCTATTACGTCGCGCGCTCACAGACTTTCACAAGAATAAATCAGTCTTCATTGACCTCGGCATCCGCGACCATTTTAAAATACCCAAACTTCACTCTCTCACGCACTACGAGGAGTCAATCAAGCTCTTTGGTACTACGGATAACTACTCAACGGAGTATACGGAACGTCTCCATATTGATCTAGCAAAGGAGGCTTACCGTGCTACGAACCGGAAAGACGAGTACCACCAGATGACACTGTGGCTAGAGCGGAAAGAGAAGGTTCTTCAACATGCAGATTTTGTAAAATGGCGCCTTGCAGGATCAGCCTCCACTCCTGCCGCATCGACATCCAAAACCCCCTGCTTGGGCTATGAGCTACAGTGCAGAATGCCCAAACACCCAACCCGTCGTTCAGTTTCAGTCGAGGGCCTTGTCGCGGACTACGGAGCATCTGATTTTCATGACTCCATGATCTGGTTCATTGCCGGCTTGAATGCAGCTGCCGATGGACAACACGGGCCACGCCATGCCAATGTGGGTGATTTGTACCTGCCATTCAATTTTGTGCACCTCTACCACACTGTCAAATTTCGAAACGAAGCCTTGTTTGGTCCAAAGACTATCGACACTGTTCATGCCTATCCTGAGAGAATCAATGCGAAGGGCAAGCTGATTCCTGCTCGTCATGATGCTGTCCTTGTTCGGATTGGATCGGGAGCCAAAATTCACAGTCTGTTGGTCCTACTATGTCAACTTCGTCTGTTGCTGATCCTATAATTAATGCAGACTATCGTGTCGCTCAAGTTCGTGCAGTGTTTTCCCTGGGTGACACCTGCAAATCTGTTCTTCGGCCTCAGGCTCGGCTTCCTAAATTTTTGGCTTATGTCGAGTGGTTCACAACCTTTGCGCCTCATCCTCAGGCATACTATTCACTCTACAAGATCTCGCGAGCGCACCGCAATGATGGAAGTGGCAGGCTGGCGAGCATCATTGATTTGTCTCTTATCGAGCGAAGTATTCACTTGTTTCCTAAGTTTGGACCTGTCGCCCCTTCCGAATGGACTTCAGATAATGTACTTGAAAACTGCTCTACATTTTTTGTCAACCCTTTTTCTGATCGTCATGCATATTTCTGCCTCAATTAGTCCCTAGTTTCTTTGCTTCGTATAGTTACAATTAGCATTTATTAGCTATCTTCTGCTTCCTTGAGCTACTGTAAGCTGAGTCAGATTGCGCATAAGCAAGTACTAGTTGATCAATAGCGCCCGTCTAGCGGTTCTAGCTCTGAAGGTTTTTCCTGATGAAAAACTCGACACACACCACACTCGCAGAAAGTTCAGTGGAGGTTACGAACCTGATATGCCTTGATGCCTTGAGTTCTTATTGAACTGATATCAAGGTTCACCTCTGTAAGTACTTATACCGGTTCAGTGGGGTACCTACAGCTTACTTATTCTCTCTGGAAGTTATATTAAAATTCCAGTGTACCTGAGAGCTGAGAGCACAAAGGCCTAGATCTAGATCTAGATGGTCCGTTCGAAGAACGCATGTTTCAATATCAATCGCAAAGGAAAGAGCATGGAATAATAGTAATTTTTGACTCGATTCACAGTTCGAATGCAGTTCGAATGAGTTCTAGTAATCTAGCCTAGATACTTGGAATGTTTCAATCGATTGCCGATAGCTGCTAAGAGATCCATATATCCGAGGGTTGAAGAACTACTAGATTTCTGTAATCGGAGGCACTCGGCGATTCAAATTCAGCGAGCGCAGGCTACAGAAAAGAAGCTCAGAGAAGATAAGAACTGGCGATAACAAGTCTTCGAAGATAAGGTCGACTAATGCAAGCAAAAATACCTCACGATGTCACGTCAGGGTGGGAGCAAAAGAGACTTTTTTGTGGTGAACGATATCGCCGATAACATAGGAATAACATAGGCGTAAACAGATATCATATGTTGAATTTGCGGCAAGGCTGCATTAACAGTACTCTGGTATCTGAAAGCTTGCCGCCATACTAGTGCAAAATGTGTAGAAATTCCGGGATGAGCAGACACTGTCCCAGCGATCCAATAATTGGTATGTACATGTGAGAGAGTTCTAGCTTGAAAGTCTGGTAGACGATAATGATAGGATAAGAGGGGAAGTGGTGTGAAGTTGTTCGTGGATGATGATACAGATGATAGAATGACGAGAAATAGCTCGTACCAATACAATAAAATCTTACAACGAAGTAGGCTCAAGGACGTCTGGTTTGAAGCGTAGTCTAGAAATGAGGACCGTGTCCCAGGGTCCGCCGTTGTTGGAGACCCTGCTGGAGGAGAGAGGGCTTCCAGGGACAGGCTCGTCGTAGGAAGGACCACCAAGCTCAGGCGGAACTTCCGTATCGGTCGTGAATGCTCCCCAAGGCTGACCATTCCTAGGGGACGAGAACACATTGAAGTGCGCCTTTCGTATCGCCAAGAAAGACAAGTCAACGAGCGTGATCAGCAAGAGAAATAATACTGATTCATACCTGTCCGTCAGGGTGATTGTGGCTCACGAAAAGGGCATAATCAGGCGCATCGAGAGTGCCAATGACTGCGCAGACATGGGCGATCGTCAGTTTTTTATGTTTTGACAAGCAACCACACGTACCCAAGAACAGATCCTCCTTCTGAACGTGGTGAATCGGGCTATAGATCTGCATAATGGCGTCCACATTGGCCTTGAACCACTTTTTGGGAACGTCCAGACTCTCCATGTACCGATACATCGTGGTCTCGGTGCACATGTGCGCCGTTTTATGCCCGGTGCGCAACGGGAACGAGTAGCGCCGACTGACATTTTGCCTGTACACATGCGTCAGATAGGAACCATCAGAGCAGACACCACATTATCCATTATCGAGAGATCACAAGGAAATGTTTAATGTGCCACCTTGCGAAAATAAGCATCGCAGAACGGCAGGAACACGGGAAGGCAGCAGCGAAAGAAGAACGAAAGAAGCAAAACTCACGAAATGTTCTTTCCGCCGCGCCCCTTGAACGTCAGGAGGCCCACAAATGCGTCATAGCCACGCTGTGCCGCATTCCTCTTGTCCTGGCGTTGGCTTCCTGACGCCACTCGCCCATATCCGAATAAAGACGGAAGTCCGCGTGCTTGTTCCTCCGCCGACTTTTCCGGGTGGAACGAATTGAACAGCGTGATAAACTTTCCCGAGGGCTTTGACAGGTACCCAACTGCACCGAGGAAGACTGGGGTCGGTTCCCATAACGGAAGCGTCACTAGAGTCAAAACATATAAGGTTTGACAGAGCAGCAGGGAAGAAACAATCACGCACAGGATGGATGGAAGTTATGGCTCAACAGCAGTCTATATCGACGCTCGTCGCGCGTTGTCACGAGACGCTCGTCCTTGGGCACAGGAGATTCGTAACCCTCGAACCCAGGTGGGGCAGGTGCAAGCGTCGTGAGGGTGCCGAGGTCCTCGAGTGAGCCGGACGATGGGGTACCACTATGCGAGAAGAGCGATGACTGGCGAGTGGATGGTGCATAGATCACGGGCTCTGGCCTGCGCATGCGGGCAGATGATACCGTGTTCTCATATTGCGGAGGTGCCGTCTCGAAGGGCGAAACGGAAGCAAACGGACGTGTGGTCGATGTGGATGCAGAAAGATCTTCTTCGGCCGTAAGGTACGCGCTGTCTGTCGTCGAGGAGTCTGGAGAGATGCCAAGCACCATGTTGGTCGCGGCTTCCCCGGCTTTAATTGAATGATATCGATCAGCGTTAGTTTCAAGGTACCACGCGCGAAAGCACTCACGTGGCGTCATGCTAATGTTCGGCAGGACTACCGGGCGCATATCTGGCGACGCCTTCGACGAAGCCTGACAATTCCAATTCCACTCCCACTGCTTGTCCTTCTCCCAGTCGACCGGGGACATGATCTGCTCTTCCCCAGTAACGGTACCATGCCCATTCCAACCATCTCTGAGGAAAGCCTTGCGTATCGCCTTGACATCCTCAACGATCTTCTCAAACGACGGCCGAACCTCCGTGTCACGATGCCAACATACGCTGAGAAGCTCCTGGAACGCCGGCGTGTTGAACCGCGTAAGGGGAACAGCCGGGCGCTCGTTCTCCTCTTCACAAGTTCCCAGTCAGTCAGCAGTGCGCGTGGACATGACCATTCACTCACTCAGTACAAAGTGACGCACGGCGTCATCATCCATAAGGGGCCACGGCATCTTGCCCCACGCGACAATCTCAACGCACGAAATCGCGTATGCGTACACGTCCATCTGCGGCGTCAGTGCAAGCTGGCTTTGGCCCGACATGAGCTCAGGCGCCTGCCACCTGAGGGTTCCATCTGCGGTCATATGACGATCAGGAAATAAGAAAGTTGGTACACCATCTGGGTACATACGTGGTGGCGCGGTCCCACTGATGCGATACGCCTCCGACTTCATCTCGCTCTGCCCGAAGTCCGAGATCACACACCGGACGTTATCGTCCACCAGTACGTTGGACGCCTACAGGAGATAAATGATCAGCGTCAAGAATCCGATAACCTATCTGACTCTTACCTTGAGGTCTCCATGTAGCACGCCATTCTGATGAAGATACTCCATTCCTCGCGCGATCTCCAGCATGAATCGAAAGAGGTCTCCTTCACGAGTAACTGCGAGTCGCGACTGCTGTGCGTCGGTCCCCACCAAAGGGCTACCACCCCTCACGCTCCCCCTCACAGCTGGAAATGACGCTGTGCGCGCCCTCCCCATCGTGGGTACCACATTCGCACCAAGCCCACCCACGCTGCCACCAGGCCGATGCCTCATCCGTTCCTCCTCTACGCCTCTCACCCTCTTCAAAAACTCCACCAAACTCCCGCGCTTCATGTACGCACAAACGAAGAACCACGGCCTCTCGCCGCTCGCACTACTCGCGCCAAACAGCTCGAGGACATTCCGGTGCCTCAGACCCTTCCAGATCCCGACCTCACGCACAAACAGCGCGCGCGGGGTGGTGGGCGCGAGCACCTTGATCGCCACCGTCCGCCCGCGCCACGTGCCCTTGTATACATCTGAAAAAAAGCCCACCCCGATCTTGGTCTCACGGTCGACCTCGTAGCGCGTGATCGTCCATGCAGGGAGGGACGTGTCGAGCCCGTGTCCGAGCGACATGCGGCGGAGGGCGTCGATCCCGGATTCGATGAACTCCCGGTCAAGTGTGTCCCGCCCTTCGCCGTCGCCGTCGCTGCTGCTGCTTCCACTACTTCCCCTGCATGCCATCGTGTTCCCCAGCTTCATCGGCGCCACTACGTCTTGCTCTCCTCCGTCCCCAACGCACTCCAACGCCCGCTGCAGCGTCTTGATCGCCTCCGGCATCTCTTCCCGCCCAATCTGGAGCACCCCGAGCATTTCAACATCACGGCTGGTCTGCAGCGCGGCCCGCATCAGTGCACGCATGTCCACGCTGTCCCTAGCTGCATCCAACGTGTCCTGGGTGGCATGTAACGTCTTGAGCGCAGGCAAAATCTGTGAATCCCTCATGCATGATGGCGACGCGACGATCGTCGTTGGCTTGGCCGCCGTCACCGTCTCCTCCGAGTCCATCGCTGGCGGCACAGGCACAGGCGACGCTGGTACAGTCAGAGTACTCCCGCTTCCAATCCGGGGCGACATCTTCGCGATCTCTTCGAGCAGCCGCTGGGTGTCGGAGGCGCGTCGTGCGTCGACGGCCTGCACTTGCTTGAGGATGCGGATCTGGATCTTCATGCCGAACATGCTGAGCGCTTCGGTGAGCTTGGCGTCGCATGAGCGGATATGGGCGAGGATTTCATCGCGCTTGAGGTACCGCTTCAGGAACGGGCGGTGGACCTGCTTCTGGAGGAAGATGTGCACGGCCGCAAAGGACCTGGGAGGCGTCAGTGGACATTCAGAAAGGTAAGTAAATTGCGGCGCGTACTCGTTGAGTTTGGCGATGGGCATGGCGAGCTCCTCAATGACGGCTGGGCCCGCTTCTTCCACTTCCTCATGCACGGAAAGAAGGATGTCGGCACATCTCTCTGTGAGGCGCAGGCACGCGAGCCGATTGGTCTGCGGGGATGCTTAGTACACATTTGAAAGGGAAAACACATTTGACCCACGTCAACCTGTTGAAGCGCGTCCCAGATATTGAGCAAGACGCGCGCGGCAGAGGCGAGTCCGGGAACTGGAACAAATTGGAGGAGGTCCATGCTTGTGATCAGAACGTCGTGGGCCACCTCTCCCGTCGTACCTAACACCGATTCTGCTGCTTTGGCGACCCTCTGAGGGACAATAAGTCAGTACTGAACGATATTCGAACGTGTCAAGAAGGAACACAAAGGGAACGTGGCCTGTATGCGCGCCGCAGAAAGGAAAAGACAGGGAATCGAAGATATGAATGCATGAAGACGCGCGCCACAATAAGGCGTCATCAGGGGTAAATTGAAAGGAAAACGTGGTAAAGACAAAAAATGTGGGCAGAACGCGTCGAGAAGAAATGGCACCGATTACCAGGGGAATGTGGCCTATATGCGTGCCATATTAAAGAAAAGAAAGGAAATGGAAAGATACGACGAGCATGAAGACGAGCGCCACATCAAGACATCATCAGGAGTAGTTTGAAATGAAATCAGGTGAAAGGGATACGTGAAATCAAGCAGTCCAGTCGACAGGAACGACGTCATCGAAAAAGACGGCAGGAAGATCATCGACGTCATCCCTGCAAATCGAAAAGGGATAAATAGCGGGCGCCTGGAAAAAAGAAACGCCCTGCCGAGTCCCCTTCCTCACAGAGATACGGGCCATGAAGAAACACAAATCCCTGACCGCAGCAAAACCCAGGGAAAAAAGAAAGAACACCAACACTTACATCGCGCGTATGCACCCATCCTTCGGTTTGCTCCTCCGGCACGGTCCTCTTTCTCTTGGGCGGGTCCCGCCACGGCCGATGAACCACCTCGTCAGCCCTCGCACCAGGCCCACTCCCCCACCAACTACTCGGCGACCCATTAGGCGGCGTGACGCTACCCGTCGCGGAAACCGCCCCAAGCTGATGCCCCTCCGTCGAGTCGAGCCACTTCCTCGCACCCAGGCTAATCCCAAACACGCTGAACGCACTGTTGCTGGGGCTCTCCGAGTCTGTGAACCCACTACCGTTGTCGCTGCCGGCGTTGGCCACGCTAGGCTCGGAGATGACGCGGCTGAGCGGAGTTCCGAGAGAGGAGCTAGTTGGCGGGGCCCGCATCGTCGAGGTAGAGTGCCCGCGGGGGCGGGTAAAGGCCATAGGCGGGGAGAGTCCGCCATTGCTCGGGAGGCTTCGCGGCGTATGTGTGGGCGCGCTCGACACGGACGAGGCTGGGGAGTAAGACGGGCTGAGCGGGGAGGAAACGCGCACGCTGGAAGCCGTCAGGGCCGGCGACGAGCTCGCACTCGAACTGGGCATGTTGTGAACGCGCCGGGGATTCTGAGCAGATGGAACTGAAAAATTTGGTACGTTTGGATGTTATCTGAAGTGTGGTAGAGATTTTTCGAGCCCGCCTTTACTGGAATCCAGGTAGCAGGCTCTACGAGTGGAAAGTAGGAGCGAGAAACGCGACAACCGGCGGCTGGCGATCGTTATAATCTAAGTAGCAGCCGTGAGAAGATCTCGCTGTGATCGGGGAGATAGACTTGAGCGGAATCAAATTCTATGTCAAATTCCAAATTCCAGCTCTGTTTTCACTGTCGAGGGAGGACGAGATGCTAACAGTGAGAATGGTGAGAGCCGACTCTGCTGCCTGTGGTATTTGACTGACGGGACAATAAAATTATCCACAGCGACAGATCTGCATGACGACGCAGCATCTTCTTATCTTCCATCTTGGCCACCCTCGGACGCTCTCCTCCCTGCCCCATCCCAGGATGCTGTAGGAGGCTACAATTTGGAAGCCATCTGAAGTTGTTCGACATGTGCTGTGTTGTGGCCTTGAAACAGACTGAGTAGGACAGAGTGGAGTCTAGTGGAGTCAGTGGACAGAGGCAACAGGTGACTCGGAGGCCACGCATCGTCACACGTTCCCGTAAAAGTCAAATCACAATCACAATCGAAGCTCTGTGCTAATCCTGGCGCTAGCAGAAACACCCGATATCAACTTTCAAGATCATCCATGCTCGTGGAATGCGGCTACGCAGCCGTACGACAGCATGTGCACCTCCTTTGTTGGGGCGCCAGCAGAGGAGAAGGCGCTGCTCAGCTCACATCCGCTACGGTCCACTGATGCAAATCGCTAGTTTTCAGCGTCGCCCATACCCGCCGACATCTGTCACGCCGCGCCCATGCTCACTAAACTGTCTGTCGAGGCAATCTTATACAAGCGACTTGGGACAGACCACAGAGCGCGAATTTTCGTTCCCCGCACTCAAGATGCTGATCCTTGGGTGGACGACCTTCAGCGACTCATTCGAAAACGCACGATGGCTAGTCTGATCTATAGCAAGAAATAAACTAGGGGAGGAATCCTAACATTAATCTCCCCGTTGCCTGCCTCCCAACTCGCTTCTTTCTATGGACACCGTGCCGCCCTGTGGCCGGCGTTCCTTCCTCCCTACCCATAAACCCACTCTTCCTTCTATCGTCGCGCCTTCAATGGTTGGCTTTTCTCGCATCCACAAAACATCGACAAACTCCAGCTCCTCGACAGATGGCAGAAGTTCTCCCAGACAAATCTTTACGGAGACATCATCGTCCACCCACATATGCTTGATCCGCACGCGCCGTGCTGCTGGAATCGCAGTGAAAACCTCCGAGATGTCAAGCCCATGGGCCCACCAAGTGCCACCCCAGCTGCACTCGAAGTCTCGAATTGAGCATCCAGAAGACACTATCATGTGGCGCACTGAGGCCACATCCATATAATGTTCATGTTTAAAGGTGATGTTGAGTTTGTTCAGGGCGGGGGTCAGCAGCGATCGAAACATCCAAGAGTCTTCGATGCTCCCCAGGTACAGCGACTTTAGACGTGGAAGAGGTATGTCGCGGTCAATGTCGTCGGATGCATGTAGGCGGGGAATATTATGGCATAACAAATCGGTCAACTGTTCACAGTTGAGGAGAAGCCGGCGTAGCAAAGAACCGTCGGTGATAATGAGATTGGAGAAGTCGAGGAGACAAAGGCGAGCCCATGCTTCCGGTTGTATCGCCCTACACACTCGTGGCACGGGAGAAGTATATTGCTTCATGGGACGCGCGGCGTCCTCACAATCTTCGATAGCCAATGAGTGGAGGGATTGCAAGCCATTGAAGGCTTCTCGAAGTAGAAAAAAATATATGTTGTCCAAAGCTGGCTCATGCTCTACTTTGACACAGAGGGTCTTGAGCGCGGAAAAGTTCTTGAGATATGTGGCGAGCATCAGAGCAGGTACGTCTAGCTCAAGTCGCAAGATCTGGTTCCAGGGAAAATCAAGCCTTGCAAGGTTCATTCTGAAGTTGTTGTATTTGATGGTGAGACTTCGAAGGTTGTGAGCAAGACTGAAGGGCGAGTGCTCATCCAAGCGCGAGCCGTCATAGACCACATCCAACGGGGCGGTGGTGTGACAAATGACGAGGTTCAAGCTTTCAAGCTTGATAAAGCTCTCCGGTCTGGCAGTCTGCCAAAACGAAATGAAGTGGAGGATGTCCACGGCAAGTCGAAAATGTTTAATACGAGGGAGGATGGGAAGAATCACATCGAGGCCGAATTTGAGGTTGGAATTGAGCTTGAGGTTGGCATCTGGCGGAAGGATTTCGACTAAGCGAATCGAAGACTCGGAATCGTCCATGAGGACGCTCCAAAGTTTCGAATTGTTGCGAGATACCTGCCTCCAGAGAGAGCACACTTGCCCGAGGGACCAGGGAACTTGACTGGCGTCGTAGAATTCACCGTCCATAGTAGTCTCAGGCATGAAATAGGAGAATATCTTGGTCAGAAGCTCTACTGGCAGGCGTTTAACGGGCGCAACGGCGACACGGAACTTCTCGACTTGTTGTGCGGCTAGCAGGGCAGCATTCTCCAGATCCATCGCAAAAAGTGTGCGCTCAGCGTCGTCTAGAAGCACCTTCGCTTGATTCGTTTCTGGAAGAGAAAGAACGAGATCGTTACGGATGCCTGCATCGTTGACGACCTTTTCCCATAGCAGTTGGTCGTCGGATTGCATTTGAGCTGTAGCAAAGCAATAAGCTAGGAGAGGAATCTAAACATTGAGTGGACTTACTTGCTTATGCCGCCCTAGAGAGCAGGCTTGGCTTGGATGTGTGGACTGTAAAACAGTGAGAACACCGCCACCGTGACTGACATTAGCACGCGGCCCCGAACTCTCCTCGGCCTCATGGTTGATGGATATACATCCCTGGTACTTGCCCACGTCGAAACGCAAAAATAATCAGATACACTGTAGTACAGAATAAGAATAAAAAGTAAGTACAACGTCGTCCCCACCCGACATTTCCCTTGCAAAAAATTGGCTTGTAATCACAGTCCAGTTCGGTGAGACTGTCCCTCAGCATCATCTTCGCACCGTGTGCTTGATCGTGAAGTCCTGGGTCGAGACGGAAACGCGGATGGTTCGGGGGACTTGTGGTTACATCACTGGAGAACGGCAATCCGATACCAATGAACACGCAAAGAAATGGTACCTTGGTATATCATCGCCTTCCAGTATGCGCCGTTACACCAGCTGGGCAGCTGTACGCTCGATATTGAGGTACACCATGACGGCGAGGTGATTCGGCGACACGGAAACGCTGAAATAAGTACGAGGATAATGATACTAACAGGGTGAACGCGAGGGGCGACCCGCCTCGAAGTCTGATAACCTGCTGCATTTCGTCGGATATAACGATTGTCGAGAAAGCGAACGAACAAAATACCCGTACACTAAGGTTAGACGCAACACTCGAACACGAGCGCGTTAGGCCTGTCAGAAAGCTGAAGCTGGACCTAAGATCGTCACGGAAGAGAGATCGGCGAATAGTGGCGAGCTGAGAAAAAAGCAGTGTGACCGTAGACGCACTTGTTATTCCTCCCTAACGAGTGCCCTCGAAAAGAGATAAGCCATGTCAGGAAAGACAACGGAAAAGGGGCCTTGTATGGGATAACGATGGAACCCGACGACAGAGAGGCAGGAGGCAGAGTTGTTGGAGTTGTTTCAAGGTTCTGTCGTCTAAATCGTTGTTCATTACATACCATCATCTTGCACACTGAACATCATGTCGTGGGCGCACGTCGTTCTCCATTCTGGGTGTATGACTCTGAAAGCCTTCCATTTAGGAACTTGGTGAACATCATGTCGTGGGCGCACGTCGTTCTCCATTCTGGGTGTATGACTCTGAAAGCCTTCCATTTAGGAACTTGGTTTGAACACAATTGCTCCGCTAGGGCCCTATCACTTTGCGCGTCTGCGATGATGGTAAGTAGCTCTGTTATGGGACACTTTTGGGACTTCATTCAGCATAATTGAACATACTCTCCCGAAGTATCAAAATTGGTTCGCCGTGGTTTACTGCTCACCCTAGGTCTTCGTGCTCCCAGAGGGGTCTACAAAGCACCCAATGCCCTACTGATGTGGATGATACACTAATTATGGGCCAGCCACCCCACGACGAGCTAGAGTTTCGCAGTTCCTCGTGGGCTCGAGTCGAGGATACACGAATTCATTGAAACGTATATGTGATATGTGCGTCTACATTCTCGATTCTCCCAAGGCCTTCTCATGTGACGCATGGCCCACCAGCGCTCTTCCACTCGAGCGCCCACTATCCCCGTCACTGGATACACCCGCTTCGTCGTTATACAGTCTCGTCGCGGCCTCGAAGATTGAGCTCAATGTTAACGTCTTCAGTTATTACCGTTTTCTAGATCTAGAGCGCTGAACCATCCACATTTTAGGCATTGAATTTCTTTTGCCCCTCATTGGAATTTGGCACGTCTTCAACCTTCATCCCCACAATGCAGACTCCCGCCATACATACCACCGTGGAACTTTTCTAATCGCACGAAGCCAGCTGAATAACTCGGCCACCCAGTCACCACGCTCACAGTCATCTCGCTACCCAAACCCGAGGTCCAATCGATGCTATCGCTCTCTCGCCATGCCCCGAATGCTCACACTTCCATCCACTGCCACATGTATGTGATATGGTGAATGACCAAGCGGTCTAAGGACTCGAGGCCCAACACGCCCGGCCCCGGCACCTGGTCTCTCTCCCGACCTCGCGGCACAAAAATTGGACCGCCGTGAGAGGAAATATATGGTGAGATGGCCGAGCGGTCTAAGGCGCCAGACTAAGGACCAGGACATTCGATGTCCACTTCAATCTGGTCCTCCGGGGCGTGGGTTCGAATCCCACTCTCATCATCTTTTTCGCAGTTCAACGACAAGCCCTCCCTCTCCTGGCGACTGCTATTTTGGGGAAGAGACCAGTTCTTGACCTTCTGGTAAGGTTCAATTCTACTCTACTAAGCCTACTTTCCAAACCTCTTACATTATTTCCATCTCCTGTCCGTTGTCAATTACTAGCCAGCAATAGCAAGTTCCGACAACAAC
>JABCKJ010000465.1:0-15462 GCA_018850815.1 Asterophora lycoperdoides
AGTATATGATGCTAATCTGTTCACCGCAAAACATATATCTGGGCATGTTGCTGCTGCCAGGAATTGGAGACTGCCCAATAATTGAGCATATGAATTACTCCGGTTCCCGTTTTCGCCTTCAGAATTTCAGAAACGTTTAATATTTGAATCCAATGGGGTTTTTACTGCATGTGCATTTTCCATTCCCTCACGTTTCAGTAGGTTTTCAATATATTTTACCTGACTGATTGTGATAGAGTCTGGTTCCCGCTGGATTTCTATCCCGACAATTTTTGCTGGATCTCCAAGGTCAGTTAAATTGAACTTTGCTTTTAAATCATGATCCATCTGGTTCATGCATTCATTCGTCGTTGCGAACAGCAATAGGTCATCAACCCATACTGTGATGAACTGTAATTTGCTTTCGACTTTCCGTACATATACACATGGATCTGATTGCAGTGGATTGAACCCCAGCAATTTTAGCTGGCGAACGAGTTCACGATTCCATTCTCGTCCTGCCTGTTTTAGGCCATATAGTGTCTTCATTAAGTGACATTTTTTTCGTCATTGATTATCAACCGCTGGGCTATTCCCATGTTGGTCCTCACTTCTAGATACTCTACAAGGGCCCCTGTGCCCCGTTAAACCTGCCTCTCCGGGCTTGCAAATAGCAACAATGGGTAAGCCATAAATCTCGACGCCCCCCATTGCCCCGGACCCGGGGGGCATGCCTTACCGGGCCCGTTTTAGACGCCCAGTCCTGTTGAGTGAGGTGGTACCATTTCCGGTGCATCGTGGCGTCGGTGCGTTGAGATCGTCGACATGGTGCTCGGCCTCCGTAGAGGGCTTGCACAGAGAGGCGAACCGCCGGCGGTAGCTGCAGGAGAGAAGATTGTAAGATGGTTCCCTGGTGGGCCCCTTGGACCCCCATTCTGGGTCTGCTCCCTTCCCCTATTCCTGCCCTTTATTCCTTCTGTAGACGAGCAAATTAGTTGGGGTTTTGTAGTGTATGGGTATAATGGTCGGGCACTGGGCCTCGGTTATCATACGTCGTCCCAGTCGTAGTCATAGTCGTCATAGTCTGGAGGGATGAAGTCATCTTCCTCATCGTCTGCGAGATTTGTAGGGGTAACGTCACCGAAAGTATCCTTCAAGCGTCCTGTGTCTGCGACATATTGAAGCAAAGCTTTGATGCCCTTTCTTGATCCGTAGATCACGTCCATCTCATATGCGTCTCGTCCCAGCGCTGCCGCAAACAGGGTTCTCGCGTGCCGGTAATTGCTGCATTGGTAGAGGTAGTGTCGGATGGTTTCTACTTCGTAGGGGCAGTGCGGGCATTTTGCTGAGTTGACGGCGGTGACTCGGTGTAGATGTTTATTGAGTGGGATGTGCCCGATGCGCATTTGTACCACAAGGCTGTGTTGACGTCTCGTCAGGCCTAAGGTCGCTCGTTTGAAGTCGCTGGCTGGAAAGGTCTCCTTGAGTGGCTTGTACTTCTCGTGTCGTGGCGACGATTTCCAGCGTGCTTCCCATCTTGACTTGAGTGCTGCGTTGTGTTGCTGTTTGACCGCAGATACACTGCTGGGTAGCCTGCCGTTAAGATCTCGGATATAACGTGGAAGCCGACGTAACTCGCTGCTGGCACCTTGCGCCGCGTCCTTCGCCGCCTTGTCCACCATCTCATTTCCCTCCGCACCCGAGTGTCCGGATATCCAGCAGATCTTTAGTTTATAACTGGGTTGGGTGGCCGATCGTCTAGCGAGCTGTCGTGCCTGCCGGTGGATCGCGTCGAAATGGTAGTGGCTCTGCCTTTGGCGATAAACCGCCGTGGATTGGATGACGCCCTGGTTGTCAAGCGAGAGGGTGGTCGATTTTGGAAGGTCGGTATCGAGTAGGAGCTGCAGGCCCAAGGCTACGCCTACTGCCTCAGCTTCGAAGGTCGTGTTCCTGTACAGAGGGCCTAGGTGGAATTGGAGTTTTTTCGGCCGTTCTCCCCTTTTTACGAGGATTGCTGCCGCGCCTGCATAGCCTTTGTAGCCGGATCCGTCAGTGTATACGCGTATGTCCGCGTTATCGTTCCTGTCGTCCTGTAGGGATTCTTCCCGGGTCTCAGCGATGTTGACGGTGAAGGGGCGCTGGTACGTGGGGAGTTGGCGGACTGGATTGATCGTCTCCAGGTCGTCCGGGTCGAGCCTGTATATGCGGGCGAGATTGTGTAGTGGTGAACGATGCCTCTTTAGGTTATGCTGAGCGCTGTTTCGGATTCTCTTGTGTAGGGGATGAGTCTCAGGTAGAGTTGCCAGGCGCATTGCCGATCGGTGGCAAATCCTGTCCATCAGTAGGTCGGCTGGTGGGAGGTTGGCATGGAGTTCGAGTGCGTCAGTTGGCGAGGACCTCATTGCTCCCGTGATCGCCATTAGGGCCATTCTCTGGACCTTTCCAATCTGTCGGGTAAAACCGACAGAGCCCGAGTCACGTTTGTGGTTGTCCTGTCGGTGAACGGGGGTGTACCACACGTCAGCAGCGTAAGTGAACTTGGGCACTGCTACTGCCATGTACATTCGTTCCATGAAGTCCAGTTTGAGGCCTGTTGATGGTCGGGTCAGGCGCTTGAACATTAGCGTGTACTTCGTTCCTTTTCCGATCGCATACTTGGCGTGGGCTTTCCATCGCAGCTCGTCGTCTACCATGACTCCTAGGAATCTGGCGACGCTCGCCGGCTTGATCACCGTACCGCGTAGCGTCAGTGGAGGTCGGGCCTTTCGAGTCGTTTTACCTGGCCGTGCAGGGTCTGGGTCCCGTCGTTGGGTGAAGTGCACCAGTTCGAACTTCGAAGTCTCGAAGCGGGAGTTGTGCTGTTCTGACCACCTGTAAGCGCCATTTCCTTTCGTCATCATGTGTTTGATGGCTCGGTTGGTGTCCAGAAAAGTGTCGCCCGATGCCAGTAGTGCGCCGTCATCCACAAAGCCCAGTGCCAGTTCGCGTCGTCCCTTCGGTATCTCCAGCAGGTCCGCATTATAAAATAGATACAGTATCATCGATATAGGGTCTCCCTGGCCGATACCGTTTAAGATTGCCACCCAGAAAGAGGTGTAATCGTCGAACTTGATTTTCGTTCGTCTGCCGGTGAGAATTCTGCGCGTGAAGTCCACGTATTCTTCTGGCACCCGTCGTTTTCGCATATTGTGGAGTAGTCGCTCGAGGACCGCATTTGGAAAGGCCCCTTCTATGTCCAGGAAGAGTGCCGTTACCACTCGGCCTTGTCGCCATTCGTGTTTGATCCAGTTCGTCATGAGGTGTAAGGAGTCAGTTGTCGTCCTCCCCGGGCGGCCTCCGAACTGTGTGGCAGGGAGCAGCTCGTTTTTCTCCATGATGTGTGTGAGGTCTTCCGCGACAATCGCCGTGAGCAGTTTAGCCATGGTGTTAAGCAGGGCGATTGGTCGATATGCCTTCGCGACGTCGTAGGCTGGTTTACCTGGCTTTCTGAGTATAATCGTGATGATGTCTTTCCAGCCTGAGTAGTATGTTCGCAGACTGAAGACCGCGCGATAGATGTGGAGCAGGTAGTCCTTGATGAGTTCGTAGGACTTCTTCAGGACCACGTTGGGTATCTCGTCAGTACCGCAGGCTTTGTACGGGCTTAGCTTTGCTACGTTGCGTCGCAATTGTTCCTCGGTAATGCTGCCGCTGGTAGGGAGTGGGTCCGGGTAGACGAAGTTGCTCGGGATCTCTGAGTTTACCGGTGGGTCTGGAAAGAGCGTCCGGGCAAAAAGGTGGCTCTTCTCCTCGTTGGTGACTGCCTCCCTCTTCAGGCCGTGTTCATCTTCGTACGTGAGTGTCGGGATCCGAGTCTTCCCCCCGTCACCTGTTGGGTCTGTTATGTAACGGTTGGTTATCCAGAGTTCGCGTTCCATGGCCGATTCCAGAAATTCCTTCCAGTGTTCCGTTTTCGCCTTGAGAATTTCATCCGCATAGAGCTTTTTAGCATCCTCTAGCTCTTTGCCACTGGGGTGACCCTCGACGGCCCGAAATCGATGAGCTACTGCACTGAGACGGTTTACTCTTGTTTTCATGGCTGCTAGGTCTTGATTCCACCATCGTCGCGTATAGGGTGAGATCTTCGTCATCGGCACCACTGTCTTGATCGTGTCCTGTAGCGCTTTGGTCAGTCGCGTGACTGTGTCCTGGAAGGCGTCCTCGGTGTGGATCGGGCCCGGATCAGGGAAATCCCTTGCTGTGAGTCGTCTCTCGAGATCCTCGTTGAACTTCTCCCAGTCGGTCATCTTGAAGTTCCGTGTTGGTTCTGGTAGTCTTTTCTCCATTGGTATGTCGATTATTGTAGCAATCGGTAGGTGGTCGGTGCATGGGCCTTGTAGAGCAGGCACAGTCTCGCATCGGCTGTGTCGGTCCTCGAGATTTGCGCTGCAGAAGACATTGTCGGGGCGGGTCCAGTTCTTCGTCCTTCTTGCCTGTAACGTTGGTATCCCTCTGGGTAGAGTCATAGCCATGTTGTATTCCGCTAGCAGGTCGATCAGAATCTGTGCGTCGCGTGCCGCCTGCGTCGTGAAGAGATGATGATTACGCGCCTCGTCCCAGAGAGGGTCGTGCCGGTTGAAGTCCCCAGCCCAGATCATGTAGTCGTCTTCTTTCTCGCATATTCGTCGTTTGTTGCGGTCCAAGTAGTCACCCAGAGCTTGTAGATTATCAGAGTGTGTGCAGTCATTGTAGATGTTAAAAAGCGTGAGTCTTCCAAATTCGCCGCGTATTTGCATAGCGGTAATGTCGTTGTTTCCTGGCAGAGGGACCTGTTCCCAGGTGTTGGTGTCTAAAGCCGTGTTGACTAGTATTAGTGAGCGTATCGCGCTGTCCTTGCTAGTGAGATATGATGTAGGGTAGACAATGCGCCACGCTCTAGATGCCTTTGTTGTGCGGTCCGGAGTGATATATGGTTCTTGAATGATAATTATGTCCCAGTCCTTCATCAGCGAGGTGGAGTTAAGTAAGCTGTATTGCGCTGTCTTAGATTTGGCCAGGTTCTGTTGAAGTATTCGCAGTCGTTTCGTAGTTGGATCCGGCTCCAACATTAGGCACCAGCGGGGAGGGTTCCCTTGAAGTGTGGTTCGACCGACGGCTGTCGTGGTACGCGTTGAGTCGCATTTGGTCCTGTGGCTGGGAGCGAGTCCTGGGTCAGGTCGCGCAGGGAGGGGAACGGTTGGGGTGTGAGACTTCTAGGGTTGGCTTCCGGGGCTGCACTCGTTTCTCTGCTTGGGGCTGGGATGCGGCCAGACCGTCGTTGCTGGTTTTGCGGCATCGCCTGCCGTATGTTGATCCTAGGCACGTGGGTGTTCGGTCTTGGACGCGGTGCACTCGAGTGGGTCCACGGTTCGTCTGTCGGGTAGTATGGCATTTGGTTCTCCGGCATCCTCGCGTTCATCTCGTCTCGTTTCAGCTTGAAGATGGGGCAGTGACGGCGGTCGCCGCTGACATGTCCGGGTCGCCCGCATGGTAGGCAATAGAGTTGTTGGCTAGTGCATTGCCTGGTCCCGTGCTTGTCGTCGCCACAGCGTCCGCAAAAGGCCTTTGTTTTGACGCACGTTGCTGCGAAGTGACCCCAGTCTTGGCATTTGTAGCACTGGATTGGGTCCTTCTTGTCCTTGTCGACACTGATCGGTTCGCCCTCGATGAATAGTCCTCGCACCATGACCTCGTTGGCCACGGTATCGTTATAGAATTTCATGGATAGGTGTGCTTTTGTCTGGTCGGGTGAGCGTCGTTCGATAGGTTTGATCCAGCGAATTTCCGCGATGTCGCCCTGGGAGATGTCGTTCATGAGGCAGAAGTCCTCTAGTCCACCCTTTCCCGGCCTGGTCCAGTCGAAATCAGTCGATACAAATCTCGCGATCGTGCCGTAGGTTCGTCGTAAGACTCCAGCCCCATGATGGAAAGCCGTTTCGAAATCACCTCCTCGTGAGGTGATCCATTTGGCCGCCATTTCGTTGTTGGCCTCGAAGAGGATCCCGCCCTTTTCTAGTCGCTTTGCTGCGCAGATCCTATGTGGTGTGTTGGGGTCCATAGACTTGATCGCTTCGTTCGCCTTCTCGACGAGTTTTGCGCTGTTCGCCTCCCGCAAGCCCTCCGCGTCGTATTCCCAGTCCATGTCTACGAGGATTTGCCTTTTCTTGACTGCCTCCCGAGCCCGGGCCCTAGGGTCGATGCCTCCATTGGTTGGGAATGGGACTTGCGTCGTAGTCGATCTGCTTGCCAGGGCGTCTCTGTACGACGTGATGGCCTTCGTCGACTCCTGTATCGCTGAGTTGGCCTGCAGGGCTTGTTCGCTGGCCTTCGATGTCGCGTCGATGATGTCTTTCCTTAGGTCAGCCATGGTGGTCGCCAGTAGGTTCTTCATGTCGTCCTGGCTGCGCTCCAGCTGTTTTGTGACTTCGCTCATTATTTCCTCCCTGATTTCAATGCTGCCTAGGTCCTTGACGAGGAGCGCGCATGCTATCAGAATCTTGTATATCACTGAATCCACATCAAGTGCGCAGTTAGCTGCCACACTGATGATAGCTGATAGCTTCGCCGCGGAGGGTTCCTGTGTCGACGGGATCAGCTTACGGGTGCGTAGGTATTCTATACTCATCTTGGCATTGGCTGGCACGGGCGCACCGTCATCAGCCTTCATCTCATCTAAGTCGTCCAACTCCTCGGACCAAGTGCTCTTCCGGTGTGTGTCCACCGGGTCTTCCTGCTGACTGTGTTCGCTTTGCGTTGTTTTCGACCTAGTGGTCTTGGGGACGCTGGTCGCGGTCTTCGGTCCATTACTCGGCTGTTTTGCCGCTCCCGTTTGATTACCCGGTGTCGTTCTAGTTTGTTGTGGAGCCATAGATGCCTCCTGGTACTTGTACTGAGTGTATGATAGCAGGTATATACTTCTAACCCCCCTGAAAACTGCCTATCCGTGAAGCTGAGTGCAGTGGACTCAGTTTCCCACGGTCGACGAGTTGGTGGTTCGGGGTAAAGAGAAGTTTTATCATTAATATTTGTTGTTGTTGTGCAGCATCATTGCCAAGCCATCAATAAACGTAAAAGACATATAAGTATGCATCCTCTGAAATATGCCATGTCCCACCCATGGCAAGAACAAAGCAGACAGCGGGCAAATCAACAGGAGCCCCAGTGCCCCGTAGGAATTTTGCAGCGCTGACAGACACGGCTGCATCTGGCGGGAAATGCCGCTTGACACATATTTTGACCAAGAAAGGCTCCAAACTAACTGGAAGGTCCAACCTTTTTGACACCCCAACAGAGCAGGTGGCGCAGCTAACTCCCGGCAACCACCACAATAATGTAAGTGATTTTTCTATACGTTGGAACAATACAATTAACTCAGCAAGGCTTTTAGTTTTGCGCTGGGTGCCGCAATGGAGGAGCATTGCAACAATTGCATACCTTTTCCTGCCAATGTACAGGATGCCGTTTTCACATGTCTGCACTGTCACCGCCACTCTGGTCAGAGTTGAGGGCCTAACTATTCACCTTACTATGTAAGTACACTCCAACCTGCTGTCAAATGCGCCCGTCTGAAGCACCTTCAGGGTTTTTCAGACAACACAAACCCGACAATCTTGAGCGCTGGTGCTGCCACAAGGGAGACATTTGCTCTATGCAGCACCTCCCCCCACTGCGGCTGGTGTCTGTAAACGCAGCAGATGATTCTGCAGCAGTAGTCTTCCACACCCTGGCGTTGTACTTGCCTGGGAACGTGGTTTTTATTGATCTGCCATGGAATTTGGGTTTGGCGGGCAGCCAGAACACGTATCAAAACCGAATGAAGACCCTCATTGATCGATTGACTATTGGAGACCTACAAAGGTGTGTAGTCCCTAACAAAAACAAAAACAAAAAGAGTGCTCTCTGATGGTTAATAACAGGTTTCGGACCATTTGGATCCGGAACGAGGCGATTTTCATTTTACTGCAGGGGATGCCGGCGCAGATGCAGTACCAAGGGTGAGAGCCGTTGACCCCGCGCTCACATCCGTCTATTTTTGTTAAGTTGGCAACTAACATTACATTGTAGGTGCTGGATTTTTTTCTGCCAGGAGACTTCTTGGCTATTTTTGGAAAGGGCAGCCAAAGTACGCTGACAATGTTGGTATGCGGGGCGATCGTGAATGTCAAGAACGCCTACCGTGGGTTGAAGGGATTTAGCAACAGGTGAGCCATATATCCACGCGCTCATGCGTAGCTCATCTTTTGCACCTAGGGGCAACTTTACCTGGACCATGGCATTTGGACAGGCTAATTTTCAGCCTTGTCTAGTGAACACACTGATATCAGCAGCTGCCGTATCATGGTTTATACATGGGCAAACATGGAAACAGCTGCTGGACAAATTCCAGGCTGCAGGGGCCCACACTGACATCATCGCACTGCGCCCAGGGCAGGCTACGTACCGGTACATTTGGGGCCACGCTGGGGCTCGACCTTTTGGCCAAGCGGCTCTGCTGTCATGCCCCAAATGCGGCACGTTTAAACCTTGGGACGCCCTGAAAGGTGCAGTTGGCAACAAGAAGACGACCAACGGCAAAATCACATTGATTTGTAGCAACCTACAATGAGGGTGGAGGATGAAGTTCTGGAAGGACAAGGCCCTGACGCTGAATACATTGGGTGGATTGGCAGGGGGACCCCGAGGCGAATGGTATCGCAAACTCATTTACCTGGAGGTATGATAAATTATAATATTATGCTTGCATGCTTGTAGAAAGATGCTTTTAGAACACTTTAAGAAATTTGCATCCCTTCTCAATGTTCGAGCAGATACATATCAATATTCAAGTAGATACACAGCAAGTATATGACCAAAACAGACAAGATTGTATGTCAACATTTGCTCAGCACCAAATGCCCAACACCTCACCCAATCACGTGCTTGGAAAGGCTGAGCAGGATAACAAAGAGGGTGTTAGTAGATAGGTATCTGAATACGGTGCTGAGCATGGATCAAGAAGGACTATAGTTAATGGATGACTCACTTGGTTGGATTGATACCGGTAGACCAAAAGGTCCCCACAGAGTAACCAACAACAACAACAGTGCCTTCTGGAAGGTCATGATTGCTGTTAGCATAAAGGGGCCAGTGATGCAGGTTGTTGAGGTTGTTCTGGGAGAAAGTGAAAGAATGGCCCCCATCTGTACGGCCGTCATAGATGGGAACTTCAAAGGACAGTTTTAGAAGAGAGTTGAATAAAAGACGGATCAATTTTACATACTCTGGTCCTCGTAGTTGCGAGTGGCGGGGAGGCCCAACATCCTGTTTGCAGAAGGCAACTTGACGCTGCTAAACAGCGCCAATTTTGCCATCTTCTTTGGGGTGGTAGGATTGCTGCCTTCCATATAACCCCCTTATAAAACAGACAGTAGATGTAAGATTGGGGGGCAGCAGGTGAAAATGCAACAAACACACCGCTGTACAAAGCGTACCCTTTGCCTTCACCTTTGGTTACAAAAGAAATGCCCGGGCTGGACGTGGTAGCAAATATAACTTTGAAATCTAGGATGGCACCCCAAACTGACATATTCCACCGCATTTCTTGCTTGAAGGACGCAATGGTGATCCTGTGCTGGGCATACTGATTATTGTGACTGCTGACGGTAACGGACGAGACCACATAGCATGCAGTAACTACACCTGCCATGAGGCACACTGCGAAAGGTTGGCAACCACGCAGTCGAACTCGCTGATTGTCAACTTGCAGTTGATCAGGATGCACACGGGAACAGTTCATGTAGTTTCCCAAGGTTACGAAGAGCAAGGCATTCAGTAAGTTGCTAGGGCAAGGATCATGAGCAAATGTCACACAGAATGCTGCACTCACACTTACCGGGCATCAGGCTTACTCATGAATTTTCCAACCTCAGTGATCGAGGCGCGGGAAGCTTTGAGACCCCCAAGGGAGTCATACCCATAAGGCATTAAATCAGCAAAATGGCTAAAAAAAATTGTAAGATAGTCAGAATAGAACAAGTTACTTGGAGACAAAATATGTGCACTCAATGTTTGGAAGATTTGCATAGGTGGGGGCCATGACAGGTTCCTGCATCAATTTAACCATGACGCTGTCCTCATCGTCAACATCATATCCTTCTTCAGCAGCATGGTCGACAATGCCAACTCCACCATCAACAGCCTCCCCATCTTTCTCACCATCAGTGTGGACCACACCTTCACCGTCACTGTTAGCGCTACTGCTTATGTTATCCTGCACGTTTGAATCGGCATCAGCAGTTGGCTCAGCCTGGAGGTTTTTGTCTTCATCTAAGCTCTCAGTCGCGGAGCCGACCTCACCTGAAAAACCGTCAGTTTTGACCATGCCAGAATGGTCTGAGCTAACCAAGCACTGGTTTAAGGTTAACAAGAAAGGTGTATGATGCAGCAGTGGACTCACTCAGAGGCACCGTGAATAGATGCTGAGTTGTCAACAATGAACTCTTTCATGCTGCCGGAGCTGGAAATGCTATCCGCAGAAGGCGCACCGTCACTAAGATCACTTCCTCATCGGCATAGGATTTGACCAATTTTCGAACAGCTTGTTTTCTTTAAGCATAATAATCAAACATTTCAATAGGATTAAATCTTTGATACTCACTGGGGAGGGGCTCGTTTATGCTTCTTGTTAGCAGCAGCAACGGCAATGTTGTTGTCAGAAGAGAGTACTATGGGCTCACCCACCACCTTGCAAAATTTGACAGAGGACACCAATCTGTGGGGATGGTTAGTTTTTACAAACAAATACAAGCAGATGATGTGCACTTGGATACCACGGGCAAATCCTCATCAGAGGATATTTCAATGGGAATTGAGGAGGCAGGCTTGCCCCGGACTTTCCTGCAAGAAAGAGCAAATTGAATAAAATTTGAAAAAGTTACAAAGGCAAACATGAGGACAAACCTCTGGAGCAACGGAAGCTCTTTTTTGGCACCGGTAAGCTTTGAGGAGAACTTAGAGGCCACCATATGGCAAACCTTGGGAGCACCTTGATATAGCTCTTGAGCTTTGAAAGTTTTGGTGCGGGCTCGGCCAATGTGGCGACTAGGCATGCTAGGATGAAAATAAGCCACAGAAGAAACCAGATAAACGGTAACAGAATGCACGAGTTTTCCACGTCGACATCATTGGCGGCGTGGTTGGCATTGTTGGAATGTGCGGATGTATCGACACTTGTGAGTGCAGCGGCAGCGTCAAGTCAATCACTGGAAGAATGTGACCAAAGCGTCAAGAAAGACGGCTGCAGCTCAAAAATAGAAATATATAAATCTGCACAGTAAAGAAAGGCCTCCGGCGACCTTTGGAGCTGAGGAGAAGAGCGATTGTACACCAGCGAATCTCAAGGTAGTGTCAGCAGGTTGAATTGTAGTCTTCTTAGGGGACATAGACCCACTGAAAAATGCCGAAGAGAGGGGGAGAGCATTACTAGACCAAAAGAGAATATATGTAGGAAGCAACTCACACATTTGAGGTCACAGTGTCGGTCATGTTCCCAGCGCTCTTTTTGGCAACTGGTTTGTCTGATAGTGCTGGGCTAGAGACGGTCCTGTAGAATATTAATAAAGTTGATGTGATAAGGCATATCAATACATAAGATAACTCATGCCTTGGCCACAGACAAGGGGTCCGATATGATTTGCTGCAGGTTGGTGGCTGCACTGATATCAACAGGTCAGCCGCAGTGCAGACATTGGAGGCCGACTGTCAACTTACAGCTCTTCAAAGGATGTGATTTTTTTCTTTTGGGCGATGCAATACTGGCCATAACAAACAAGGCAAATCAGCAGATATACAACAGGGATTGGAAAATGCATAACACACTGGTTGCTTCTGGCAGGTTTGGCAGGAGACGGGCCATTGGCTTTTTTCTTGGTCGCTGTGGATTTCACTGTGCTGACCGTGCTGTAAGGCTCATGTGAGGTGATGGACCAAGCAAAAGGGCAACAGAGAGAGAAAAAAACTCACGCATTGTCGGACATGGCTGCTGCCATTATCTGCATGAGATCGGTCTCTTTCCTGTGATTAAAAATGGGTTGTGCCCAAAGTGAATAAAATGAGCAAGGATGGGACATACAACTGTTCAGCGGTCTTCATGACGGTGTGCACATTGGGCTTTTTACTGCCACACAAGAGTCAGAAAATGGGGGAAAAAGCCGATGTGATTTGAGGAGGAAATGAAGGGAGTAGCAAAGAGGGGGTGAGTGAACAAGAATGAGATTGAGACTCACAGAGTGGGGGGTTTTCTATTAGAGGACATGAGAGTAAAAAGCACAGACAGGGATGAGGGAGAGCAATGCGGGTATAAGCAGGAGCAATGGATAAAGTTGAAGGGTTAAAATGAGGGTGGTGAATACAAGGTGCAAAGCGCAGTTATATAGGATGCTATAATAAAATCCGTGGAGGCGCCGAGGCCAGGATTCAATGAAGTGCAGCATCGTAGGGTGACGCACGTCCTGTCATCGAACACCAATGGCCAGCGGTTCCACAAAGAAACGAGGAGTCTCTGGATTGAGCGCCCAAAAAAAAGCCCATGTGAACCAACGGAACTTGAATTTGCTGCGAAATTAAAACAGAAGGGAGGCGGCATTGGTGTTGAAAAAGAAAAGCAGATGCCGATTTGTGAGGTTCAGTAGGAACCCAGATAAAAGCTAGGTGATCTGGAAAGGAAGGAACAATGAGAAGCTGCCATTGACAGCCAATGCTGCGCATTGTCACTAGTCTCAAAATCCGCAACTAGCAATAGCCAAGGCACACCACTCCATTAGGGCTAGTTCCACGATGCTTACAAAGAAGTAGTTGCAAAGAGCAGAGCCCAAAGAGACATCTGAAGAGCAGTTTAAAGTGAGACATGTCTTGTACCAAGGAATGCAACCCTTCAGTACAACGTGAAGAAGCATCAGTGGTAGAAGAGGCTGACCAAAAGCAAAACAAGAATGCCAGATGGCACGCCAGAAGGTGAGGCCAAGACATTTGAAGAGCAGTTTCAAGTGGGACGCGCCTCCCTTCAGTATGGCCTGAAGAAGCACCGGTGGTAGAGAAGGCTGACCAAAAGCAAAACAAGAATGGCAGATGGCGTGCCAGAAGGATAGGCCCCACATGCAGCAGCATTGTTGTGGTGGAGCATGAATGACTCCATGGGTACCGAAAAAAACAAGTCCAGCATCAGCGGTGAAAGAAGCCATCGAGGCTGAATGGGGCCTGCCTGGATGAGCACTTCAAAGAACTTTTGTGGCTGATTGGAGATGAGAGAAGTTGAAAATGTGGGCCTTTGCACGGCGGATGCAACAAAGGTGGGGTGGCTGAGTTGTAAGTTATCTGGGATGAAATAAGACCAGAGCAAGAGTAAGTGCCACCCAAATCCCCGCAGAACATGCTACTGGGCAACGACGATGCTCAGGCATCCCCGACACAGGCATCATTCATGCATCCATTGACCTCTATTGATCCCAGAGTGCAGCTTGCATTTTCAGCACCCTTGACAACTGCGGAACAACTTATTGAGCAGTTTACCATGGAAGACTCCGCCACTGCATGCCAAGCAAAGTTGCTAGCACAATTGATGGCGGTGAGTCCTACGCATTATCGAGTCAACATTAGACAACTGACATGACTAGAGCGGGGATTGGTCTAACACATACCAAGTCAAGTCCTTCAATCAGCCAAAAACCTGACGCTTGATCAAGTCAAAGCCCGCCGAAGCCGGGGCCGACCACGACAAGGAAGCTATATTCACAATTGTGGGTGTTATCCAAGACAAAAGCCTGCCGCTGCTGATGGCCAAGCTGAGGTCCGTCGGTCGATTATGTTGTATCCTGTGCTGATGTGGTAACCTACTATGTCCAGGATGCCGTCGGTGAAATACTGCTTCCTCAAACAGTGTGTCTCACTGAACGGTCTGGATACCCCATCCTTCAAAGCTGCAATGCACGCTCTCCGCGATATACACAGCCTCTTTGACCGCAGCTTCCCGGAGGGAGCCCTTGACGCAGTGCAGCCCAATGTCCAGCACACGTTTGATGCTGCTAATTGATACCTGACTCCGAAGAGCAAGGATACCATCAGCCAGCACATCATGTTTTTGCAGATGGAAGATCCGAAGAGAGTTTTAGAGGGAATGGCAAAGGAGGAGTATGTGCACACTGAAGATAACATCGTCGAGTACTTCGAAAGAAAAACCACGCGTAACGGCGGTGTCCAGTGAGTCAAACCCCATGGCAGCCACGTTAGATGACTGATCGTTGCAACAGATTCACTTCAATTGGACCCCAAGCATTCAGGATAGGTGACATTGTAGAGCTTAAAGTTACCTTCTATGTTGTGCCTCTCAAGCAGGATAGATACAAGCTTCTGACAGTTCTTTGGACGATAACCTTGCTCGATGGACGGTTCAAACAGGCAAGTGGACTGTGATGAAAACATGCCACAGAAACTGATGGTAGAACATTGGTTGCAGTCTGGGGTGCCTGCAAAGGCATCAGAAAATGCATCAAGTCTGAAGCGTAGGACCAGATATGAAGAGAAGAATGGTGCAAAGAGAGTAAATAACATGGACGTGGATTAGGAGGCCTGTCAAATGAAAAATGTTGGAAAATAACCACATGTACATATTATTCAATTTGAATGACAGAAGTCCTTCTGTCCTGGCGCAATTTTGCCAAAGTTTAACGAAGCTTTCAGCGCATGTACTTCACGATGAAGCGTCACACGTACATATTCTTCAATTTGAATGGCTGAAGTTCTTCTGTTATTGTGCAATGTTGGCAAATTTCATTAAGAAAGCCTTCAGCACGTCTACTTTGCGATGAAACATGGACCCAGCATGCTTCAGTGTGGGTATGATTTGAAATGAATAACCATGCATTCTGATTTCAAATGAATCACCGTGAATTCACAAAATTGACGTGGCATGCATTGCCAGTCGTCGGTGTTATGCATATGTTAAGCATGCAATTCGACCATCATTCGGCTGCTTCGATGCACGCTGGATTAGCGGGATACGACGCGGGATTCCCCAAATTACCTGGAATTTGCATTGATCCGTTTGATGTGGTGACTCAGATTTGCTACAGAAAAATGATGGCAAGGCCAACGGGAAAAGTGCATAACCTTGTTCTACAAGTATGTGGAACTCGGAATAAGGTGAGAGATTAGATGATGATGGGTGATGGTAACAGTAACAGTGACAGTATCGCTACAATCATCTTGTAGGTAAGGTTCAACTCACTTGAATCACCTGATCATCCCACACAACCCCTCTAATTAGAAGGGTAGATAAGGGTTGACCTACACCTCTAATTAGAATGATTTTTATCTGTAGTCTATGTTACGAATAAAGTATGGATATCTGCCTGTAAGACTTCAAAAAAACGAGAGTGGGGCAGGGCACCGGGTGACCGGGACCCGGCAACGTGTTGTCATCATTGATGGCAC
>JABCKJ010000466.1:0-15450 GCA_018850815.1 Asterophora lycoperdoides
AGCTCGGGTCGAGCGGGGCGGCGACGGGCTCGTCGAGCGGGTCGTGGTATGGCTGTGGGGAGGGGAGGAGGGAAGGGGAGTCAGTCGGCAGTCAGCAGTTGGTTGGGTGGAGGGGGGAGTGAAGGGGTGAGGGTGGTGGTGAGGGGTTGGTGGAGGGGTGGAAGGGGAGGGGGAGGGGGGCCTGGTAAGTGGGATATATCGTACCGTACCGGAGAGAAGAAGGGGGGGGAGAGGGAAAGAAAAGCACAAAGGCAAAATGGGGCGGGAGGAGGTGGTCGAAGACGAAGGGGGAAGAGGATGTCAGTCTGCAGTTGGGTGGAGGGTGGTGGTGAGGGGGTGTATGGTGTAGGGAGGTGGGAGTTGGGAGTGGGAGTGGCGAGTGGCGAGTGGGATACCAGAGTAGGAGAGGGAGAGGGAGGGGAGGGGAAAGAAGAGGAAAGAAAAGCACAAAAGCAAAACGGGGCGGGAGGGGAGGGGGTAGTCGAACCCGAAGCCCACGAAGACGAAGCGGCAAGGAATTAAAGTGAGAGTGGGGGGTGGGATGGGGAGTGGCGAGTGGGGTGGGGAGTGGGATACCGCACCGAAACGAAGCGGAAAGGGGAAAAGAGCGGCAAACAATGAAGAACGCGCACCTGGAGATACGGGTGCTGGAGCGCCTCGCCGACCTCGATGCGCCGCTTTGGGCTGAAGGTGAGGCATTTTTCCATGAGGTCGATCGCCTGGGGGGGGAGTGGTGAGTGGGTGTGGAGGGGGAGTGTGGAAGTGGAGGTGGGAGGGCAGGGGAAACAAAAACAAGGAAAGAAAAGGAAAAGTATGAGGAGGAGGAGGCACGAGACGAAGCTGTGACCTCTACATGAAACCAGCGGCCAAACGTCCAACCCCCCAAAACGCCCAACGCCCCAGAACCCCCAAACGCGCAACCCCCCACACCCCCAAACGCCCAACCCCCACACACCCCCAAACGCCCAACCCCCAACAACGCCCAACCCCCCCTCAACCCCCCACCCCAACCGAACCCAGAATCTCACACTCACAACCCGAACTCACACACTCTCGCACACTCGCACTCACAACCCGAACTCACAAACTCTCGCACTCACCAGCGGATTCGCGCGCTCAAAGCCCTGCATGCCCGCGAGTGCGCGCTTCTTGCGGAAGGGCAGCGCGCGGATGTACTCCTTGGAGCGGTGGGAGGTGATGGCGTAGAAGTCGTCGATGGAGGGCGTGCCGAGGATGTCGAGGATGAGGGAGAGCTGGTGGTGGTCTGCGTGTGGGGGTGAGTAAGGGCGGGGGAGGGAGGGGGCAAAGCAGAAGGAAATGGACGAAGGGAGAAAGGGAGGTGTAAAATAAGGAGGGGTAGAACTCGAAACTCGACACTCACAGTCCCGTCCGGGGAACAGGGGGCGCCCGCTGATCATCTCTGCGAGGACACACCCGACGGACCACATGTCGATCGCGCGGGTGTACTCTTTGAAGGTGAGCATGACTTCGGGGGCGCGGTACCATCTGTGTGTGTGTGGGTGTGGGTGAGGGTGAGGGAGTTGGCGGGGACCGACCTGGTGGCGACGTATTCGGTCATGAACGTGCTGCTGTCGTTTGCGACGTTGGGCGGCGGGCGCGCGGAGCGTGCGAGGCCAAAGTCGCAGAGCTAGACACTGCGCGTCAGCGATCGGTGTGATCGCGACAGGAGCGCACTGCACGCACCTTGAGATCACAGTTCGCGTTCAGCAGGAGGTTGCTCGGCTTGAGATCGCGGTGGAGCACGTCCGCGGAATGGAGGGCCTTGAGCGCCCGCAGCGTCTGCGGGTGCGCTTGGTGATGAGTGTCGTGTGAGATGTGCTTGTCACGCGCACGCACCTGGTAGATAAAGTACTGGCAGTGGTCGTCGCTGAGCTCCTGTGTGCGGATGACGCGGTGGAGGTCTGTCTCCATGAGCTCCTGGACGAGGTAGACCTCGCCGAACTGGGCGAGGGACGGCGGGCGGAGGATGTCGAGGATGCTGATGATGTTTTCGTGGTGGAAGTGGCGCAGGAGCTTGATCTCGCGGAGGGTGCGCAGGCAGAACATGGAGTGGTCGAACGGCGTGATGCGCTTGATCGCGACTTTGCGCTGGGTGGGCGTGTGGATCGCTGAGCTGCGGGGCACGGTGAGTACAGCACAGCAGGAGTAGACCGCCACGCACCAGACGACGCCGTACGCGCCTTCGCCGATGACATCGATGGGCTGGTAGCTGCTGCCCACGCTGAAATGTGTCAGCTGGTCGTGCGGGTCCATGGTGTGCGGCTAATAAGCCACAGCGAGTAGCTCACTACCCGCCGCCAACACTCGGCAAACGCCGTCGACGACTCACCCCGCATTACACAACGCCCCGGCACCCCGCACACACGTGTATCCACGTATTTGTCCTCTGTGCTATCTATTGGTATCAGCCCCCTGGTGTGCGGCACACACGAGAAGTTTTGTCATTTTGCTTACACGTCCGCACTCATACCTCCCAGCGTGCACGAAACCCAGTTGCAACCTGACGTTTACCGGTTTACCCCCCAGGCCCCGGTGGTGTACTAGTAGCGGTGCACATTCCAAACGGAAAGCCGCTGGTATGCGTACTTACTACAAGTTAGAACTCAAGGCTCGTTCGACTCGAGCCCGGGGCAATTGACAATTCTCTTCAACTTGTCTCTTTTTGAGCACTCGATTCCATCCATTGGGCGCTGGCATCCATCTCGCAGTGGGGCTTCCGCTTGTACTTGTAGCCTATAGCCTCGCCCTATATCCCAGCCAGCCCACGTCAAGCATGGTTCACGCCGGCCAATATTCCTCCCCAACCACCACTTGAAGCAACTTCAACGCATGTCACTGGTGGACGTACCCAAGTGCGTGTTACTCCTAGCTTACATTCCTCCACGCCAAGTCCGAGGTCAGCTCTACATAGGGCTACTCAATCGTCCACCACGCTCCTTCAAAAACCTCCCTACACAACCACCTCTCAGTTCTCAGGCTCGGACCCCCCAGCTCGCCCGCCCAATTCTCAAATTCGCAGACCCGATTCTTGACCACGGCTTCCGGAGCTCACGGGTACCCTTCGGGCCCAGCCCGACACGTTTTGGTTGTCCCACCACAAGTCATATTGTTCGACTCTTGAAGCGTATTTGCTGCAGCCGTCGCTGCACCGCATGGCCGAGACGCCGCAGCCACTTTGCCGTGGGTATCCCGAAACCCGCAAGTCCCTGCCTCAACGGCGGACCAGGACCCGCTCCACACCGATCCACCACCTCTCGTTCCCGATCCTCCTCTTCCTCCTCCCCCGTCCCCAGCCACGCCCGGTACTCCCCCAGCGGCGACACCTCCAAACTGGTCTCCACCCACTGCCCGACATACCTGTTCGCCGGGTTGACGTCGACGAACTCGACCGGCGCGGGGTACGCCCAGTCCACAGGAACCTCCCCAGGGCACGTATCGTTACCGTTCGGGACCCACCGCACACCCCAATTCCAGTTCCGGCTGGTAAACTCGCGGATCCACCCCTGGCAGCAGATGCAGCTGGGCGCGCTGGACCCGACGGGGACGGTCAGGTCCGCGTCGACGTTCCAGGACGCGCGGGCGAGGTGCAGGACGATGCGCAGCTCCGCGTGCACGCTTGGGCGCACGTCCGCAATGCGCTGCGAGGCCCAGCGCTCGGGCAGGGGAGGCAGGGTGCGGGTGATGAAGCTGTGTAAACGGACCAAGTCCCGGGGCGAACGGATACGCAGCTGGCGTGCGACGGCGCCGTGCGCGGTGGGGGATATGTCCAGAGGCACCGGCGTTCCAGCGAACTCGTCGTCGCTGAGCCAGTGGAATGGGATGCTGCTGCTGCTGCTGCTGCCGACCTGCCGCGCGCGCTTGACCAGCAGCGCAAGGTCACCGTACTGGCATATATCGCGCAGCCGGCGGTGCAGGCGTTGCATTTTCCCCGAGTCCCACGCTGGGCGTGGGCGCTCCGGCTCGGCGGCGGGGAGCGTGAGCACGCGCATGAATCGCGAACGGCGCAACGCCTCGGCGGTGGCGTAGAGCCGCAGGAACGCTTTTGCGGTTAGAGAGGAGGAGTCGGATATGGACATGGCAGATGAGTCGGAATGCAGTGGACCCCGGGAACTCGCGCTCCAGGTTCAGGTTCGTCGTTGGCTGGTCGCCCAGAACCGCCGAGTAGGCCGCCGCGGCCAAAAGGAGCTCGTCAAACGCCGCTACGACGGCGTCGTGCAAGCGCCTGACGCGGTGGGCCATGTGGTCTTTGGTGTGCCGCACGAGGAAGGGGAGGAGGGAGGCCCAGTGCTCGGCCTTGTCCAGGGCGGAGAGGAACTCGGTGGTGCCGGCCAGATCGGAGGGGCGCACCGGCGCGGTTTTGGCTAAGATGAGGGTGAGGCCGCCGGCGCTCTTGTCGAAGGCGGCGGCGACGGAGTCGGCGGGAGACGGGGAGGTGGTGAGGCAGGTGGCGATGAGGTTGAGGAGGCGCAGCTCGAGCTGGGCGGGGGCGTCGGAGTGGAAGGAGGGGTATTCAAAGGGGCTGGTGCCGACTGAGCTTACGAGCAGGAGGCGCTCGGTGAGGTTGAGCTGGTCAAGTTGGGTTACTGTACCCATGATAGGTGTCGGAGTCGGGGTGGCGAGGAGATGGGGGTTTTCTGCCGCAGCCATGCTGCCGGCAGGGTTTTGTACGCATTTGCAGCGGTCACAACGTCTGCGGGTCTAATTGTTTTTAACAAGAGTGGTCAGTAACAATTAGCAACCTGTTTTGAACAAAACAAGTGGCGGGCAACAAGAGCCTTGTTCAGTGACAATCTGCGGACAACTACACCCAACTACGACCTAGCTACTGGTCTCTCCTAGACAGGCACGACATGACATCACTCGTAACCTCTTTCTGTAGCTAACTACATGCAGTATGCCGCAACAAGTGCGTGCAATAAACACAACATACAAACTTTTTATTATTCCATTCTATTTATCCAAACATTCCACTTCATCGCATCGCAGCAACAACGCTATCGTATGTCAGCAGCCGAGCTCAATGCACTAGACCCCCCGACTCCCGCACAATCGAGCATCACTGCACGCCTCCCACCCGAACTTCTGTGCGCCATCTTTGAATGGATCCATCAGGACGACCCGAGATGGTGCAGGGTCTCTCGCGTGTGTGGGTAGTGGCGCTCACTTGCACTCGCAACCCCCCATCTATGGGCCCGCCTCTTAATCCGTGACGACCTCCCTGTGCGCTCGATATTCTGGGTCGATGCGATGCTCTTGCGCTCCAAAGGAGCGCTCCTGAACGTCGTATTCTCGCATCCCAAACGCGTATTTCCTGAGCAAATCTGGCTGCACATCTCCAGCCACATGCACCGCATCCAGTCGCTGTGCTTCGACATCCCAAACACCGACGATCTGTATTTTTCTTACTGTCCCCCTCCCGGCTCCTTGCCTGGAGACTTTGGAGATCACGGCTGCACCCAATGCCCAGCTCCCGGATGCCGTGGATCTGTTTGGTGGATCCGTCGAAAAGCTGCGCAACCTGATGCTCACTACGTGTACGCTGCGGCCTCTGCCCGTGGACGCGCCGAGATTCTTGGGCTTGACCGCACTCTACCTAAACTACGCCAGCGTCCGGCAGCGAGGCGAACGCTATACCCCGCAAGAACTCCTTTCCGCGCTGCAACATATGCCAACCATACATCATCTCCGGTTGACCAACGTGATCGTCTCTGCCCAAAGAGCACAGGCCCCGGCCGCGTCGCACCATGTCCACCTCCCAAACCTATACACGCTATTTCTCAACGACGAAATATCGCTCTGCGACCTCCTCCTCCCGCGACTCACCTGGCCATCCACGGCCACAGCGATCGCAGTCCACACCTTCCCGGACAAAAACACCCACACCTCCCCCGCCGCACTAGTGGCCCAGCTACCACCGCCAGCGCCCGGCACGCCCGCACCCTCCGGCTCCAGTCCGTCGTCGTGCCCTCCCACAACTCCGCCTTCCTCGAACGCATCATGTCCGTCTCAGCATGGGACAGCGCCGGCACGTCCCGGAGCCCCCCCCCTCGCAGCCGAGCCGTGGCTCCAGGTCACTATCACTATATCCGCCGACGACGGCCCACACGGCGTGCCCGCGCACCTGCTCCGCGTCATGTGGGCGCCCCTCGCGCTGGGCGGCGTGGAGTGCCTCCATGTGGATGAGGCCCCGGTCGGCGGGCACCGCCGGTGGCGCGCGGCGTTTGGGGCGCTCCCGGTGTTGCGCAGGATGCGTCTGAAGATCGAGGGGGATCGGGGACAGGGGAGGGAGTTTGTGCAGGCGTTGCTGCCTTTGGAGACATCGGGGCCGGCGCAGAGGCTGTGGTTCACTGCGCTTCGGGACCTGGAGGTGCGTGGGTGGTGGGGGCTAGAGGGAGAGGACGGGGGATGCGGGGGGTATGGGGAATTGGAGAGGTGTTTGAGGATTCGCCGGAAGAGGGGAGTGGGACTTGGACGGTTGCGGATGAAGGAGTGCGATTTTGAGGAGGAGGGACGGGATTTGGAGAGGCTGAGGGCGGTCGTGAGGAGGGTTGAGTTGAAGGCTTAGGAGGGTTGTTAAGTAGAAGGAGCCACGATCATACTATGGGCTACGTCTTCCACTGGTAGATGGTATTGAACTTCAGTACTGGATAAGCAGGCACAATTACTAACATTTCGCCGCTTGCGTTGACATTGATTTAATGGGATACCAGTCGTTCCCACTGACGACTCATCGTTGCGCCTTGCGTGGTCGGGGAACTTGAGCTTGTGTAGGTGCAGTCATGCTCCGCATCTATGCATCGACTCAATCCAATTCGCCCATTCTTCGGCCACACTTGGGAGGCACGCGATGCCTGAAAAGTCACGCGTCACGGTTAAGCTAGATTGAGCAACGGCTTTTAATGCGTTGAGGCAATGAAACCCACCAGAACAAAAGTAAACGGCAAGAGGTCGACTTTTGCGAGTGTTCGCTGAATGAAAATCAGAACGGATGTGAGGTGAGGGTGAGTGGAGGCCGAGCTGCAACACCCTGACTAGCCACGCTGTCTCTGGAGCGCAAGGGAAACCGTTAAGCTTCAAATTTCCCCAGGCAGATCGACCAATAGCGCGGGTGGGGGCTGGCACGACAAAAACGGGTGAATATTTTCGTTTCAGAAAAACGCAGACGAAAGAGTAGTGGATACAACAATACTACAAGCACACGCTCACGAGACGCGCATTCGCAATTTTTTCCGGGAACTTAAAAGCCTCGCCCTCTGCCGCGGCCTCCCCCGCGCCCGCGCCCACGGCCTCGATCGGGCCCGCCCCGCCCGCGCCCCCTCCCGCGCACGTCCTCCTTCTTCCGCCCTTTGGGCTTGGGCGCATCGTCGACGAGGAGCGTGTCCAGGGGGAGCGCATCGGGCAGGATGAAGTACCGGATGGTGTTGCCCCGGATGCTGAGCGAGTCGAGCGGGGTGACGTCCTTGGTCCGTGTTGTGAGCTTCACGGTCTTGAGATGCGTGTTCATTTGCATGTCGACGCCTGGGAAAACGGGTCAGAGATGTGCGCGAGAAAAGAGAAGAGGGGGGGGGGCGCACCGGTGATCGTCCCGTGCACTGTGGACCCGTTCTTCAGTTGTATTGTTACGCTCTCGTTGTTGAGTTTCATGAGGAACCTAAGTCGTTGTACATGATGGATTAGAGTGATTGTGATGAGGTTTTCAGTCGTTTTGATAGGGATGGAAACACGTACCGTACGAGCTTCATGGTCGATATTAGCCTCTGGCCAAACGAGATGTCGAGATTTGGGTAGAGAGGGCCCTCGTCGTCGACGTTGACGGCGAACAGAGATGGAGGTCGGAGCAACGAGCCCCCGAAAAGAGAGATCCTTGTATAAGTAACAGTCGCAAACAATGCTGGTTTCAACTTTCTACTTTCTCTGAGTTTCTCACTCAGACGACTCACGAGTCCCCCAATTGCAAGAGTCCCCCTTCTGGTTCAACCTGGGATGTTTGAATTATCTTAGTACCTGTGTCGAATCCCTGCCTCTCTTATTCTCAAATCTTGATCAAGCCCGCTTGAACTCAAATTGAAGCCTGACGAGACGTTGGACTTGCGCATGCTCAATTTCGTCGTTCAGTTCCATGCTTGGACACCGGAAGTACCTGCGCCTTTGTTGCTGCTCTTCAACAAACGCCGCCGAGCCACTGAGTCATCCTGAGGCGCCGGAGCTAGTCCTCCCCTCTTTGCCTCCACCACCGAATGTTCTTGCACTTCAACGAAGCCCTGACAAAAGTCAATACATAATTGGAATCTGGATGTGCTTTCCGTTTTACAACAATTGGTAGGGCCAGGGTGGGAAACACTGTACTGTGTCGACGGGCGCCTCTGCTTACACGTCCCTGTTCAACTCCCCTCCTGGATTTGGCGGCTCTTGCGTCAATAGGACCTGTTACTTACGCGAAGTGGATCTCTGCGTTCAATGAGCTGAACTGCTTTATATTGTCTGAATACACGACAATGGAATCATTTTCATTTTCCGGTATCTGGCAGCAAGTCAGCCAGTCAACAAATCTTACGAACTTACCAAGGAGATGGTCCATGGGTGGAGGTTCTGGGACTCAACGGCGACAATGAATTTTGCTTGTAGTGTCTCAAGGTATTGAATCTGACCTTGTCAGGAGCTATTCTGCGTTACTCGACTCCATTTCAATCATCTACCCACCGGGGCCGTGAGTTGCTAGTCGACTGTTGTCATCGCGGAGATAAGTGGAATAATCTGTCTCTCCGATCTCAGCAGTGGGCACGACAAGCGTGGGGGTAGAAGGGTCGTTTGGCACCGGATTACGGACTGGGAGTGGAACGAGTAGATAGCCAATGGAAAAAAAAAACAATTACTTGCCTACCGCCCCTAACCTCGAGGCTTCTAGCCAATTTATTATGTAGTCCTTCGGACTCCTGTCGTTGTGGCGAGGCACGGCCCGCGCTTACGCAATTCCCACGTGGTAGCAGCTTTGCAGAGCAAATCTTTTCTTGGCCTTGCGGTCAGGGCTTGCTTTAAATTTGCTCTCTTCATCGCATTTTGTGTTATCTACATGCCGTCGTCCGAATCTACATACCCTGAAGACAGGGACCGCGAACGAGACCGGGAAGCGGACAGAGGCGATCGCGTGAACGGCAGAGGCAAATCGGCAGCGGCTCCTGCTGCGAAATGTGCGATAACAACTTGAACTGCATTTCTTCACTCTTGATGCTCACTCTTCCATCTTTTCAGCCTCAAAAGACCTCTCGCATGTCCCCTGCAAATTTTTTAAAGTAGGCGGCTGCACTGCCGGTTCTTCTTGCCCCTTCTCGCACACTCTTGCCGAGCCAGGAGGGCAGAAGGAGACCTGCGCATGGTTCGTCAAGGGCAACTGTAAATTCGGCCACAAGTGCGCCCTGGCACACATCCTGCCGGGTCAGAGCATGGCGATGGACCGGAAGAACAAGAAGGCTGCGCAGGCAGCTGCTGGCGGGGGCGAACGAGCGGAGAGAGGAGGAGGAAGAGAAGGAAAGGGAGGGAGAGGTGGCAAACGAGATGGGCATGCGCCTACAAACAGCGCAAGCAAGAACCCGCTCCTTGCTGGCGGATCTACCGCCCCTACCCGTACTTCAGGCCGCCCGAGCATGTCCATGCCGCTCAAGGCGACACTCTCGCCGTCGGCCCCTGCGCCGCCCCTGGCCTCGTTTGGTGTGCTGGATGACCTCGAGGGCACAGGTCAACTCGCGAGTGCGCCGGCTCAAGGGAAAGTCGCGACAGATGGCGCTGCGGCGACTGGTGCTGCTGCTACTGAGGACGCGGACAGCACCACGGTCACCAAGGAGAAGGAAGCAGTACCCCAAGTCGAGGCCAATGCGGAAGCCGTGCCTAGCAAACCAAAATCTCCGTCTCCACTCCCCGCTAGCGCACCACGCCCCGCCGCACCCACCTCTGCCACGAAACCGGACTTTGGACCTATCGGATCACCTCCCAGAAACGGCATCGCTCCTGGGACGTCGCCACACCCCAACGGCGATACATCGCTCTTGTCGAGCTCGCCATTCTCGGCCCCGGGCGCCCAGAGCGTGTTCCTGTCTGGCTCGTACGGCGGCAGCGGTGCCGGAAACGGGATCACGGCGTCCCTGGGGAGCGTGGCCATGATGGGCTCACGCACAAGGGCCGGCTGGGGCGAGAGTGCGTTCGGGGGCATGGGAATGAGTGTGCAGCCCCGGAGTAGTGGGTTTGATGTGTACGAAGCACGGGGTGGCTTTGGGTTGGCGAGGCAGAGAGAAGAGGACACGGCGGTTGATGATGGCGACTTTGAGGATTTCGTCCCGAGCTCTCTGACAGATCTGTTGACGCCCGAGGAGAGGCGCAGGCGCATGAGCCGCAGTCACTCGGGGCAGGGCGCGGCTGCGCTAACGAGTGGTGGCACACATGTTGCAGTCGCAGATCAGGCTCCCGCTGCTGGTGCCGGTGCTCCAGGCCTCGGGGTGGGCCACCGCTACTCGCGCTCGGTGCCCGCTCCTTCTCTCCTCGGCGACATCAAATCCATATGGGCCGAATCGAACCCCTCTCCATCTGCCGCGCTGCCGTCTTCACCGCCAACTAATATCCACTCGCACCACCACACGGGCTTCCACGGACATCGCGGCACACCCTCCCTCTCTGGGTCCTTTGTACCGCGCTTCGACGCTGGTTCTGGTGTGGGCAGCTTCTCGCATGGCGGACATGGCGAAGACGCGCTATCTATGAGTATCGGTAGCACCGGCTCTGGCATTGGCATGATGAGCCTGTCCCCGAGCAATGCCAGCGCGGCGTTCTTACCAGGTCTGCATGGCGCGTATCTGGCGTCACGCGCCGGCAAGACGGGGGCATCACAGCAGGGGCTGGGGCTCGGGCTGGGTGGGGTGAGAGGAGGGGCAGCCGCAAGGGCAGTCAGCAGTGGTTCGGGCCTGGCAGGCAATTATCTTCTCGGGGGCAGCGGACAGAGCCCCAGCACCTCCTCCCACATCCACACCCACACAAACGTGAACGCCGGCACCCACCACACGTACCGCGCTACGCCCTCGCCGTTCGATCTCACACAGCATTCACACCATCTCCACACACACACTTCGCGCCCCATCCCCGCAACCGCAAACAACGCAAACTCAGCCGCGAATTCGAACAGCCAGAACCATGACGACCACCACACGACCCACCTCGTCTCGCCCTCGGCACGCATCCTTCAATCCCACGCCCCCGGGCAGTCGCTCCCTCAGGGCCTAGCCGCTGGATACTCGCGCATCCATGCGCTCCCACCCCCGCCTAGCCTCGCATCTCCCGGGAGCGCTGGTATCGGTGGCATCGGTGGCTTTGGCGTGACGCCCCCCGCGGACGCGGTCACCGGCACGGGTGTGCCGAGTAGTGGGCCGTACGGGGGGTGGAAGGCAACGACGACGGTAACAGGACAAGCCCAAGGGCAGGCCGCAGCGGCTTCCCCGACAAGTGGGGGCTTGGATTCGATGTTCTCACACCTGTCGTACTCGGCTGCTACGGCGACTTCGCGCACTACGCCTACGCCGCAATCCACTGCGCCCGCTGTGGCGGGGAATGCGGGTATCAATATGAGCCCGCCGGGACTCACAAGGAATGTTAGTGCAGGACGGTATGGCGCGCTGCAGATGGCGCAGGGTGCACAGGGACCGCTGAGCCCGTTGAGCGGGCCGGTGGTCAGTAGGGATGATGATGACGAGCTGTTCTCCATGGACGGGTGAGCGGTGTGTAAGAGGGGGATTGTTTTTGTCTTTGTTTTTTCCAGTTCTTGCTGTCCCTCTTTTTTTTCGTCCTTCCAATGCCTTATCCTTTCCTTTTGCTCTCCATCCTCCTCCTCACCCTCACTCTTCACTCTCACTCTCAAGCGTACGCCCCGAGTCAAACATAAAATGGGATCAAAATGATACAAGCCAAGCAAAGTATACACTAATTATTTATCGACAAACTGTATTGTACTCTACTCTCGTAAAGCGGGAGGAGGAGGAGGAGGAGACAAAAACACCATTTGATAACACCACTTTAGATCGTACTAGCCTCGAGGAGTTCATAAGAAGATCCACAAAACGTGATAAGTATGTGTTTCGGGGACTGGAAGGCGGGACGAATTTGGAAGATATGAGGAGGTCTTTGATTTCCTCTGGTTCATCAGGCTAATCAGGTCGACATCCTGGATTGGTGCATCAGAATCGAGATGGGCTGCATGCATCCTTGCGACGACACCCATGTTTGGCTCTCTGTGTTCCATTCCACGCTGCGCTGCCGAAAAGGTATGGCTTGAGGGTGTGCGACTCTGCCAGAGTGTTTATTGCCGCACGCGCAGCCTTGCGTATTCTCTAGCCATCAAGGATGGTGACATAGTAAGCAAGAAATGGGCGTCTGTGCACAGGGCTGGTTGTTGTGACGTCCACTTGTGCACCTAAGGAATGGAAATCAACGTCCCTCGTCATCACCGATCGCCGAGAACACGGCAAACGAAGGAGACAATTACAAGGACATATTGTCAAAAGATCTTATCAAGCCCACCTACGACAATATAAATTTACAATTTACGCAGCCGCTTCCTTGAGCACGAAGCGCAACACTCCTCTTTTCAAAGGTCGAACGCACGATATCCTATATGGCAGAACGCAATCAGACTGGACGCCTACATACCACACAGAATTGGAGACCGACCTCATGGAAAGTCTTCTTGAAGCTTTCTCTTGCCTTGACTTCGGCAACGTATTTCTGGTAGCGCGCAAATCTGGCGTCTGAGACAAGGGTCTCGTACGCTTTCACGCCAGTCCCCTCATCATAAGCACCAAAGTCGTTCTTCAAGACGACCTCCAGCCGTGCAAGGAATGGAATAAGTGCGACATCGGCGGTGGTGAATTCAGGACCAACGGCATAGCCCTCGGCGGGAAGGAGGGCCTGAATCTTCTCGATGGCAGTAAGGGCGTTCTCGGGGGACTCGCCGCGGGTGACAACGGAGCTGAATGCAGCGCCAATGGTGTTGGACACGTTTTCGATGAAGAAACGGGCCTTGGCGCGTTGCACTGGGTCCTTGGGTAGCAGCTTGCCGGAGATGTCGGCAATGAATTCAAGGAGAACCAGAGATTCCGCGATCTTCTCGGATTCGGGTGATGGCTCGCTGGGGTCAACAGCGGGGCCGCCATAAGCGATTGCGGGCACCTGTATTGTATTATGATTAGATATAGATAGATTCATCAACAAAAGACTGAGATGCCTACCTTGCTGGCGGGATTTACACGAGGAGCATACCACTCAGGCTTGTTTGCGAGATCGATTTCGAAGCGAGAATAGTCAAGGCCGGACTCTTCGAGGGCGAGCTCCACCTAAATAAGGCATGAGCCCCGTTGTGATATACTCAAAACTCTCTTACTCTGTGGGCAAATGGGCAGATCTGCCCAAGGTTGGTTAAAGCAGATGTGCAGTTCAATTGAAACTGACCTTGGCAGTGTAGAGAGTGATTGGCTGGACCATCGTTGGAGTTGATGGTAGTACAACTTCAAATTGAATGAATGCGACTTCCCCTTTTACTTATAGTGGTGAAGACTCTTTTCGAATTCTGATGTTGTCATCGATTCAACTTCAAGACTTGAAGCTTGATCGATTGGTCAATCAAGGACCAGATGAGTATGTCAGCAGGATGACGACATGCATTCGGATATCGAAACGGCTTAAATGAACGAGTGTACAGCTATACTTGCTGGTAAATTGCTGAGAAAAATGAAATCAGGTATTAGGGTGTAGTCAAAACGAGAAGGTACACAGTTTGAATTAATAGAGAGGACTACCAGGCGCCATCAAGGTGTATCCAGTCTTTGAGTACCGCTGTCTGCCACTCTGTTCCAGTTTGGCGGGTACGTCATGCTGGCGAGCGATCAAGAGGGCTTTGAGGTTACCCACCGTCAAGGATTCCTTTCGACAACGGCTGAAGTCATTCCAGACAATCCTGAAAAGTAGTTGGTCAGGATAAACAATGGAATGGAATGCTTTCGCTTTCAATCCACAGGCGCATGAATGCATGCGGCGTCAAACAGCATAAACTTATAAGTGCCGTCCGCGGAGCCTGTCAGTAGGTACGAATATCAGAAATGATGAGCGGGACATACCTGTAAATAGTTTCGCTCATGGGATATTGGGATCATCGCTGTGTCTTGGGGCGAAAAAGTTTACGTGCAATAGAAAATTCCGGATCCCGTATTTGCGAAGAGCTAATTTTGCAGAAAGGAATGGTTCAACCCATGCGTACCGGACCGGCCAATCGGGAGACGGTTTGGGATGTTTGATCTCGATAGTTCGTTCTCAACGCGGTGCAGGATTTGTGGAGGTCGTTCATTGAGCGATGAAGGCTCATTTGCGCCGTGGACCTAGTCACTTTGAACACCGTGTCGTGGATGACTAAAGAAGACGTCGATGATCCTCTGGGCACGCTGGGCCCCATTTGAGGTCATGTCATGGACTAGTCTGCGCAGAGAATGTATCAGCAGACGAGGATGAGCGGGCACGCGCCTTTCTTAACGAAAGGTGGAAGTGTGCGCGTGCCATGCTGCAAGAGCAGACTTGGTGGCCTTAATTTTCTCCTTTTTGGCGGCATTGCTTGCCAGGAGCTTCTTATCATCCGCCGTCATAGGTGTGTCGTCACTCACGATTCAAGTTGCCTTGACGCTTTGATCCTTAGCTTTCTTCTCGAGGTACATACTTACTGGAACCTGACGAACTGTGAAATTTTGAGCCACTTCATCCAGAAAGATAGAGGAACGCACAATCTGCGCCGAGTTCTCGTCTGACCCATTCAACTTGCTTGCTTTTTCAGAACGTTTCTTGCCGCATTGCCCTCGCTTTGTCATCTTCTCTGAGCCTGGCGGTCGGCGGGGGACGCAGGAAGCGGGAGAGGGCAGACAATGCTCTGAGCGTTCTCTCACTCAGAAGCGCGTGTCACACCACCAAAGAGCGCTGTGCCTGACGCGACTGACTGTCACACTGCCATCAGATTCATATGTACCGCCACGGCAGTGCTATGAAAGTGAATGAACTTGAAGCTTGAAGGATGTCGATGAAGGAGGAAGCTTTACTCTAATCCTTATCATCCATTTGTCTCATGCCCCACCCTACCTACCCGAGGATTTCTCAGCGTTCTGATGCTCTCACTTTTTGTACTTCGCTACTTCGTCCAATCCGAAACGAGGGTATGAGGTCTTCCTCGCTCTTCCTCGGCGTGCACTTCGTTTTCGCTCAGTATTTTTCCATTCTACGGTGCACGAGCCGTATCAGGAAGGATTTCAAGTCCAAGACGTGAATTTGATTCGATCCGTCACATTTCGACGGTGATTTAGTCGGATTTAGCGGACTTCCAACCATCATGTGACCCAATCGCGTCGAGCATACTGGGGT
>JABCKJ010000467.1:0-15418 GCA_018850815.1 Asterophora lycoperdoides
ACATGAGAGCGGGGCGGAGCGGTAGGTTTGGCGGGAAAGTTGTCGTCCGGTCCGCGGGCACCGGTGCCGGCGGTTTATCGTTACGTGAGCGGGCGACGGGGCAGTGGTGTTTGGTCGTGTGTGTGTCATCGTTATGCCGGGACCATCTGAGATAGCTCATGCACCGTCATCGGATAGGGGAAGTATGGGGTATCGGTGCTCAGCCTGGCGGAGGGCTCATCATCTCCTCCCCACTTGAAATGCTGACCGCCCCCGGTCAGCCGTTGGTCCGGCGTTCTGACGGCCCTGAGTGTTCCCCCCCGTGAGACGCGTGTGTGGCGTGGGAGCGTGGCTGTGCGTCTGGCGATTTTTCCAGAAGTTCGACCCGACGCGTTTCCCCAGACTTCCCAGCACGATAATATGTCTACCACCCCCGCCATGCTCGAATTTTGGTCCAAGGCGCGACGTAACCTGGAAGAGGACGCGTCCTTCTGGCGAGAACCGGCCTCGCACGACCTTGCCGCCCACCTGGACGACGCCGCCGCGGTGTACTCGGGCTGGGAGCAGTGGGTCGGAAGGCCTGAGGACACCTGGGCCCTTGCGTGGGACGAGGAGGTGAGGGTGGCCGCAGACATCGCCACCTTCCTGCACAAAAAAAAAGTCCCCGCCAATGTTGCGCCCTGCTGGCGCCAAGTGCCGGTGCGCATCGTAAGTCCCCTCCCCCGTCCCCGCGTAGAAGTGCTCACGTCAGTAGTGGCGGTGCTTAGCAAAACGTGGTCGCACAGACCGGTCGGGTCAGCTTGCCCTGCCCCTCCCCGAAAACACCCTCGGCGTGTCGATGGCGCCCCTGATCGATCTGTGGGACACCGCGGTGAGCGAGGCCGCAAATCCTGCTAGGGTGGAGGGTTCTGTGGTGGGGGACGTGGCCATGGCACCGCCGACGGAGGAGGGGGGCGAGACAGAGGACGCTGGGGTACCAGATGTCAGCCTGGCACCGGTGGGGGAAATGGGAGGCGAGGCGGCGGGCGTTGAGAGGGGAGTGACTGGTGGCATCACCGTGGTGCCGGGGAATGATGAAGCGGAGGTAGGGCCTGCAGGGAGGAGGGAAGGGACTGGTGCGGGGGAGGCAGAACGAGGGAGTGCTGCATGGGACGGGACAGCGCCCATAGTAGAGCTGATGGACATGGACTCAGAGCCAAGTGGGCCATCGGAGGGCCCCAGTACGGCGCCGGCTATGACAGGCGCGGCGCGGCTGGACGACACCAACCGGCCCCGCCCATGCCCAAAATGGGTGGACATCCGTGTCGCTCGCTCCTAACGGCACCCTCTACGACGGCCTGTCGTACGAGATGGTGGGGACCGCCAGCGGGGATTTGTTGATACGCAACCGCAGTACCCGCACAATGAGCACTGGGGGTGCCGACACTCCGAAAGTGGAAGTGGAAGATGGAACGGCAATCGTGGAGGAAGGAGTGGATGGACCGCAGTCACCCGACTGCCAGCGGAAAGCCAAAGGTAAGGACCTTGGCTTGGTACCGCTCGATGGGATGACGCCCAAAAAGGAGGACGAGCTCCTGCGGCTCAGGATATCAGACCCCCGCCATGTGGAGGGCATTACAAACCGTGAAGTGGGGCTGTTTGCCCCGCTGTCGCAAGAGAAGGTGAGTCGCCACCGCCATCCCGTTACGTGCAGCGCTGATCGGACACAGTGCACGGCTTGCACCAACACTGGCTGCGAGTGTTTGTACAGCCACGGGCGCGAGTTCTGCGCGGTGTGCCGATCCCTGGCCAAGGGATGCGAGCGTTCCACCACGCTGGAAGAATTCACTCGACTGGCAAAACGAGGCGACTTCAACCCCAACAGCTTCATTCTCAAGGCAAAAAGCCGGGCTGCTGGCGCAGCGGCCAAGGCACGCTCGGACACCGCCCAAACCCCCGGTGGCTGGCACAGCGGCGCCCCCTACCATGTCGGTCTGAGAGGCGTCCGTGACCATGGTAGCCCCTCTTCCCGCCTCGCTTCCCCCGCCACCAGAACCTGCCGCCCAAGTGACACCGCAGGCCCCGCTGCCGGTCGATCTCCCGACAGCGGACACACCGCAAGACCCGGCACCGCACAATCCCACGCTGGCGGACCCACCTGTCATGGCCATGAACACCCTGCCCCGCCAGACAAGTCCTTTGGCTCGATCCCCCTCTCCTGCCATCAGCGCCAAGTCGGAGTCGTGGTACGATGACACCCCCTCAGATGCCTGGAGGTTCTGGCTGGAAAGGTCAGCCGCAGATCACCAGCGGACGTTCGACGTGTCGTCGGTCTGGAGCACTGCCCTCCTTGACCAGTTTCAGTCCGAAGCGGAGGTGGTGTGCCATACTGCCACCCTGCAAGTGAATGCACTGCAGGGCCAACTTGTGCTCCTCTCGGTGCAGTTCAACGCTGCCCAGGCCACACTACTCCAGCACCAGGAGTACTTGGCTGAAGTCACCAGCCGACGCCGGGAGTTAGTGCGTGAAGCGACGCAGCGGGATCCGGAGGAGATGGCTGACACGACTGAGGGCGGTGGGGCCAGATTTGAGGGTGCTTGGGTGTCGGTGGAGAGGTGGGTGGAACCGGACGTGATGGCGGAGTGGCAGTGACCGGTAGTTAGTTTCCTGTAGCACCGTCATCAGAAAGAATAGCAACGTTACCCCCGCCCGTCCGCCAACCGAGTGACACATGCGATTTGTAAGGTGAAAGGCTCAGTACGTCATCATAGCCCAAGAGCCCCACAGGCGGACTCGCGCAACTCGGAGTCACGACTTGTCGGCGGTCCGAGAATACATTCAACTAGGTCCGGATTCCGGAGTCCCGGCCAGCCTCTCGTGCACTCTGACTCTGAGCACCTTGCACAAAGTTCAACTTTGTCTAAAATTGGAGCTGACTCATTGCTGTATTGGCACTTGTTTGACTCAAGAGGCAGTAGTTTGTGCATGGGACTTGTTGACAATTTGAATGTTCAACATGTTCAACTCCCTGCCCCCTTCCACAGAACTTGGACTTTTGTGGCTCCCTTCTCTTTCTGGGATCTCTCTCGAGAATACAGTGTATTCTCTCACAGCTCGATGTGTCATCGGCTGTGCTCATCTCAGCCCCAGCCATTGGACACTACATGGCCTCCAACTGTTGGTAACTTTTTCCATGCCACTGAGTGCAAGATTGGCTCTTCAGCTCAGCTCCTCATCAAGGTCAAAACCACCATTGGTGATCCTGACTTATCATTGCTTGATCTTGCTCACATTGCCTTGATCTCTTTCAGATACCAGGAATGCCGGCTGCTACTGCATCAGCTCCTCGCGGATACACCGACACACCTACCTTGACCTGTACACTGCCGACAAGGGCTTCGCACACTCCCACATGGGTTGGAGCCCCACTGCAACTTCAGCGCTGACATGAGCAAGCTTAGCACCATTATGTGAAGCCCAATTTGAGTATGAGGCTCATTTTCTGATGCTGGTGCCATGGCTCCTGTGGGGTGGGTACATGCACTAGTTCAACATACACTTGCAGTTGGGGAAACAGGTGCGTGTTTGGGGCTATTTTCTCTGTCACCAACAATCTAATTCATTGATGTTCTGCTATCCAGTTAACTTCTGCGCAGACTGGTGCAAGTTCCTTGAAACCAGCCCACCACATGCAAGAACACCGTGTCGTGCCATCCCCGCTCTGCACCCACGTCCTCTGGGCACCGCTCATGGTGGCACTCACACTGATGGCACGTGCACCACAGCTCATGCTGAGTGCTCCCCCTCCCACCCCTACTTGCACTTGCACTCCCCCAGCTCCTTCTCACCTTACGCCGCCCACCTCTCCACGCTCACCTTTTTCCTGGCCTCTGTTCAGTCCCCCCTTGCTGCTCTCCAGCTGCAGCTGCGCCTCCATAAAGCATGCGAGCGCAAGCTCAACAAGCAGCTTGCATGCCAGGAGAGGAGCCAGGTTGGGTGGGCTCAAGCGCATGCAGAGGGAGGTCCTGCAGAGCTTGGTAGGTGTGCAGAGGTGGATGACGATGCAGGACAGCATTGTCTGGGGCCTGGTCGATGGGTGTGTTGGCATGGAGGGCACAGATGCAGCTGGGTCAGCTGCTGGATGAGGAGGAGGCAGGGTAAATCCACACGGGATTGGACTGGGATTACTCAGAGGGTGGGTCACATTCTGCAATCAACTCAGCATCTAGGACACTGACTATAAGACAACCTCCCTATATTTTTTGCCTCCCAGCATGTGGCCGCGCCGTTCACGGCCCGTCTGAAGGCTGGAGAGGTCATTGATGTCCTTAATCCACAAAGTCATTGCCACCTCCAAGACCGGTGACCAAAACAAGATCCTCGTCGGTGCTCATTTGAACTCCATCGCTGCTGGACCTGGTATCAATGATGATGCCTCTTTTTTTTTTTGCTCTGGGCTTCTTTGTGTGATTGTAATAAAATCTATCATATCTGAGTGTTTTCAATGACATGGATACATACATTCGATGTATTTCTTCACTCAAGAAAAAAAAAACGCACCATTGTACATGTTTGTTTGGTTGATCACATACATGGCCGCACAGTTTGCATGACATTGTCTTATAGTTTCCTGTCATAAGAATTTCACAAACACACCATATGATTAGCAGAATTTCGGGCCAATAAGATTCACCCGAGTCAAAATTGTCATAAGGATAGAGCTGAGAAATGACACGACTTTCATGAGATGAGGCAGCACGTACCATGTCTATTCTGGATGTGCCCCTCGTGGTTCCTAATTGTGCTGTTTGAAAATTTCCATTTATCAGGGCTTATTAGACAATGTTTTGCATTTCAGAAAGTACAGCTACTATCAGTATGGGTTCCTATGCAACTACTGAAGATACTGGCCATCCTGGAACCTACTCAAATTGAAATTGTGTCTGTCAGATGGATTCAGTGCAGTCTTCATCCGCGGTGTAGCAGAGCCCATTCGGAAAGGCATTGGGCTGACAGCCATATGGCGGTACTGGGATGTACATGTCAGCTCATCACCAGCTGCCATTGAGGCCATTCAATTCGACTGACCATTATGAGGTCCACGGGGTAGCGGGATATATCCTATCAGCCAACTGTGAGCCTGGACCTGTGGGTACAAGATAAGTTAGCTGCAAGCATCAAAAGCAACATGAAAGCCTTACTTGCAAAGGGGTATCCATGATCATACAGTGGAGTGTTGCCAAATGTTGCCACTGCTCCTATCGGTGATGCAGCGCTGTTGTCAAACATTGACATATCAGCCGATGTGCTGCATAAGTCCTCGTTAATAGTGGGCAGTGGACAAGGACAAACACAATGGCACTTACCAACGACGTGGTGCCCAGGTCAGGTGTGTGCGGGTCATGGGCCTGCAGAAAATGTACTGTGTACGCATGAGGGGTGCGCTGTGCGTGAGCGTGCAGGGCTGCCGAACAGGCCCAGGTTACCATTCAGAGCTCCGTGAGTGACATGGAGCAGTGCGTCAGACATTTAAATTCAGGCTGGTGTGCTGAGCCTCAGGTGGGGTTAGAGGACGTGGGGGGCTGTGATGTGGCACCCACTGAGTCAGCTGTGTGAGTGTCGTGGGCCTGCGGGTGATATACCATGTGTACGAGCATTGTGGATTGGCATGTCATGGGTGTTGGACCTCCGGGTGCATGTCTAGGCCATTGGGTTGGGTTGACACAATGGGAGCGGGGACGTACTGTGTAGCTCTGAAGTCTGGCTTTGTCCCATTCCCCCTCGTCAGTGCTGATCATTGTCGATCCTCATTTTGGGGAGCTTGAGCCGTCATGGCGGTCTTCGTTGTGTGAGGAAGAAACCGTGGTCGTGGTGATGTGGGCTCGTTGGGCATCGTAGACATTGTGGGTGTCTGTGTGAGTGTCAACATTGTCCACGGGTGAAAGAAAATAAACCAGGGTACCTGTGGAGTGGCTCGTCACAAGGTGGACCATCAGCAGAAGGCAATCTGAATGGATGGATGTAACAAAACGAACGTTCAACGAGCATTCAACAATGTGAGAGGAATTCAAGCGGAGTCTGAATGGACTTGTCATTTTTTCATGATTGTCGTTTTGACCCTTCGAGGTTGCACCGTCCATTAAATTGAACTTCAGGGGTTAGGACTCGACGACTCTTGCACCCGTTTCCTTGCTGGATCTTGCTGAGGCTTGGGAGATGATCGTTTTTGCTTGCCTGGGATCTTGGAGTTGCTATCCGAGCTTGGCTGGTAGTCTGACATGACAGCAACTCGCAACTTGATAGAGAAGTGTCAGCTATTGAAGATGATATGATTCTTTGTACATGAGTTTGCCTTATACATTCCTGCTCTCAGGAGAACCCCAAGAGACTACTGAGAGAGTTATCTGAATCTGGCTCTCATGATTCTCTGAAGGAAATATGCAATAATCTTAGAATATCTTGATGTGATTTCCTTGTGTAAATTTCTCGGAACTAAATCATTGATTAGCGTGCAGCTGTGTAGGTAAGATGAGTCATTGGCTTGAGTGGCCTATGTCCCGATTAGGACTTACGCCACCCCGGACACCGGCAATGAACCTTTGATCTTGTCGAGATCAGGTTCGGGGGATTAATTTCTTTTATTTTTTTAAAATTTTTTTGACGGCACACGCACGGTCACGTGACCGGACTTGCGTCGCGCTTGAAGTTTCAGAAGTGTTCAATTTCAACCTGGATCAACTTTTGTTCTGATTCCTGAACTACGATGTCCTCCAGCTCATCGGCCGCAACGACGGATTCCAGCGTATTCTGTCAAATAGGACGATATGGGACGATTTCGCTCATGAAGAGAGGAGAACCTGGAACGGCTGTGACTGCCTTTGGCATCGACACCGACACGCTTACTTTTGGTCGAGATTCAACGTGTGGGGTCCGATTGTATTATCTGGACGTCGCCCTAGTACACTGCAAGATTGTGTTTGAGGAGCACAAGGTGTGTGTCGTTTAGGTTGGTAGAACGAGACTTATCGGATTTACAGGCGTTTCTGGTCGTGCTCGGCTCTAATGGACTCTTCGTAGATGGGTGCAAGGTCTATCCAGCTAGTACGCCAGGGTCGTCGGAGACCACGATTCCCCTTACCAACAATTCGGAATTTGAGATTCACGGCAAACGGTTCAAATTCACCTATCCGCCCAAGGAACTTCGTCCCGCGCTGTATGCCAGCCCTGCCCGTACTTGTGTGTTTTTGACCGTAAAGGTTGTCTTCTTATATCTGCACCACAGGTCCCATGAATCGTGCTCTTCGCCTCTCCATGATCCAAAGCACGCAAGTTTTCTCTCCGCGGCCGTCGGCAGATCCCCGTGAAAACCTTCGCATCCTCAAGAGCCCGCTCAAGAACACCTTCAAGTTGGATAACCTCTTTGCAGGAAAGTATCCCTACAAATGCCCCGTCAAAGTCGAGATGCAAGATGCCGACGAAGAAGACAACATAATCTTGGTTGACGGCAATCATCCTCGCGTGGTCGAAGACGAGAAGGATCTCGTTATTCTGGAGGACGTTGGGATGAAGATGGAAGTCCCAACAGCTGTTCACGCGCCTCAGTCGCAGGCCATTCCTCAGACGCCCGCCCGCAAGCGCTCGCAGTCGCGCAACACCCTGCATCGCGCGGTCCTCATCCGGAGCGCACAGCGGGCAGTGTTGAAAGCTGAACTGGACGAACGCCAACGGGAGCAGGAAGAAGAGGAGGAAATGGAGGTCTTGGATGCCGTTGCGAGCGAGCCCGCGAGCGGGAGTGACGACGAGGAGTACGATGACGAGGAATACGAAGAGGACGAAATTCCGCTGGCCGGCAGTGACAGCGAAGAGGAGCAGGTCACGCAGAGAGGGCGTACGGAGGACAGGAAGGCGCAGAATTTGGGGTGGCGCGAAAGCCTCGAGCGCCTGTGGCCCTTCCGCAGCTCCAGCGCTGGTCCTGAGGAAGACGAGGTAATTTATCCCTCGCCATGGTCGCGTTCTTCATGCTCAATGTGCTGTTATTGGACAACGACAACTTGCAGAACGAGGCGGACCGGGCTGAAACTGAGAATCGCAACGAAGACCGTGACGTCCCTCACCAAACCCCTGCGCGGAGGCCCCTGGGGTCGTTTATGACTCCCCAAATCCATCCTCGCTCCAAGGTGTCAAGCTCCTCCTCCACAATCCATAGACTCGACCGTCCCGTCAGACAACTCGACGCCGCCACTCAGACCGCCGCAGGCAGGCACTCGCTCGGCGGCGGCGAGGCCCGCCGGGTCGCGCGCACGGAGCAGGTCTGGAAGGTCCGGGATATTGTTATCCCGGAAGGCCCGACCCCGTCTGCGTTGAACGACGTCAAGGCCGAGAGTACGAATCATGTCTTTGATGGGTTGGCAACCCCGAGGAAGGTCGTGGATGCAGAGGAGCGAAAGGTGTGTTCTCTGGATTATCTATCATCCTTGATCCATGCTGACATGGATGGGTTAGGCCATCCAAGAGCGCCGACGAAGCGCAGTGCGCGAGGTTGGTGCTAACCCTTTCTTCCCGGGAGGTGTACCAGGCATGGCCAGTGGCTCGCCCACGAAACCACTCGTCTGGTCCCCCGCCAAAACATCGTCCTCTGGGTCTTCTTCCACCATGGCATGCAGGTTGACATCAACCTCGACGTCTGTGACAGCACAGGTCAAGAGGGAGGGGTGCGACAAAGACGATGATGAGGCGGAGGAGGCGGTTGACACACGCAGTTTGCTGGAGCGCATGAAGGAGACAGTCGAGGGGATGAAGCGCAGGCGGAGCTTGGCGCCACCCACCACGCCCGTCCGCGGCGGAAGTGTACTGGCTACCCCTGCGCGAGAGCAAACAAGCCTTGGCTTCGCCTCGCGCCTGTCGTCTAGTCCAAGCAAGGCTGCTGCAGTGACGATACTGGATGTAGCCGAGGAAGAGGAGGGGGGAGGAGAGGATAAGGAAAGCATTCTCAAGGAGGACAGTTGGGAGGCTCAGGATCAGGATCAGGATGGGGTCTGGGTGGAAAAGCCCGTCTTTTCTTTGCTTCGGCCTGGGGTACTAGAAGAGGTACGGGCAAGGGAGGAGGACAATGCGTTGAAGAAGGATACGGCCCACCCTGCCACCGTCGCGGAGCTGGAGGAGGATATGACTATGGATGACTTTCTGGACCGTCTGGTCACGATTGTCCCTGTGCTTGCCAACGAGGCGTCGCCTGTTCTCGTAAATGCCGAAGTTGGTGCGCAAAAGGAGCAGACGTTGGCATTGGTACCAGCACCAGAGAAGAGCTCAGCAGACGAGGCCATCGCCCCGCGCCCGGCAGTGAGTCCACTACGGCTGCGCCTGTTTCTATGTGTCTGAATTGATCTGATCCTTACCCACTGAAGACTCCTGCCTGGCGGTCGAAGATCAAGGCCGTCGAAGGCGAAGACGGCCCTGCCCCTGCTGCTGCCGACGATAAGGAGCCTTTACCAGCCCCGAAACCGAAACATGTGGTGCGCCGAGGGCACAGAGCCGCTGCTCAGGTAAAGGAATCCGACAAGCCCGCCGTCCCGGCACCGACCGTCGCCGTGACGAAACGTGTCCGTAAGGCAGCTGCGCCCGAAGTCGAGGAGCATCCGTCCATCGTGGCCCCCTTCAGGCGTAGAGGCAAGGCTACCGTTGAAATCGAGAAGGTGGAGGAGAAAGCCGCCCCTGTCAAGAAAGGGCGCAAACCCGCCACTGTCGCCACTCCGACTCTGACTGAAATCGAAGGTGGCTCAGATGCCAGCGCATCAGCGCCTTCCAGACGTACGAGACGTACTGCACGCAAAGCGGCAACGGCACCTGATGCTGAGGACGTCACAGAGCTCGCTCAGCGTAGAGGTAAGGCAGCAGTAGTGACTGCGCGGAGCAAAGCTGCGGTGGACGAGAGTAGTGCCGATGCATCCCGCTCTGGTACGACGCGCCGGGACACGAAACCCAACCCAATCAACGTCGAGGATGAGGCGGGCCCCCTTGACTCCATTGACTCAGAAGACGTCGCAGTCAAACCTAGAGGGCGGAAGAAGGTGGTCAAGGAGGAGATCGTTGAGGAGTCCTTGGAGACCATAGTCCCGACGAGGTCCCGAGCCAAACCCGCGGCCCTGAGGACGCCTGCTATCAAGGCCCGCGGAACGACAAAGAAAACCCCGGCGACTGCGCCCGCAACAGTACAGCAAGTCAACAAGGAGAACGCGCCAGGCGATTCCGCTCAAGGGAATGAAGAGGACCCGGTTAAGGTCCGGGTATCGAGAACGACGAGGAAGGCGGCATCGGGGACGGCTGCCTCGAGGCCTATGAGGATAAAGCGCGAAGAATCTGAAGAAGAGATGGAGGAGCCTGAGGCTCCGAGAGGTCGTGTCGTGAGAGCTACCAGGGCGAGAACGAGAACCTGAGAAGCTGGACCCTGGATCGTGAACTCTTAATGTATGTGGCTTGTCTTCTTGTCCTAGACCTTGTCGACCGTTATGACAAGGTGACGACAGGCGGAAGGAAAATGAGTAGGTAGCTTCAACCTTAAGAAAGTCCCAAAATTGGGTATACAAAAAATGATTTTTGTAAGTACATAGAGTGCGGTGGTAAAATTGGCTCATGTGTATTTCGTTTACTTTATGCTTCCCCCAATAAATACCCGGTACTGTCTCAACTTGTCTACTCTTGAGAACGTCCACCGGCATTATCGTTGCCACCGGGACAGGGTGATCATGCCGTGGCTGGCGTCGGGTTCTTTTCCGACAGGTCCCGCCCGTCATCATTGCTGACGATCGTCCGCATCACGATCACGTCAGCCCGCCGTTGATGGCACCGTTGCTCATCGTCATCGTGCATGGTGAGCACGAAGTAACGAGCGCGGGGGAAAATAGATACATTCAGATATATAATATAGTGATGTTATTACGCATCCGAGGCAATAGGAAGGACTTCGTGAGCCATTGCTGCAAGTTTGGCATCAACGTTGTCATTGTTGTCATTCTCATCACTGCCCTTGCTGCCCTTGCCATCCTCACCACCATTGTCGCCCTCCTTTCTGTCACTGCACTCCATATCATCGGACTCAATGCTTGTGCCAGGTACGATGGTGCCAGTGAAGCCATTCATTCTTGAGAGCTTGCAGAGCCTCTTCATATGCTGTGCATTGAGGAGACAAAGGTGCTCCCACTGCATGGCGATCTGGTGGGCTATTGCAGGGTTAGCCTGGGCAATAAGGCCCACCTTCTCCTTGAGGTAGGCCTCCTCATCGTGGATATATGTGACAAGATGCCTAATCTCAATGTTGAGGCATGTGATCTCCTCTTTGGCGCGCTCCATCTTAAAGAATTTGTCCATCAAGATGCGTGCAGCAGGAGTGGCCCAGAAGTGCTCCTGAACATCCTCCCATGCATCAGCAAGGAAAGCATACTCCACCACAACATCCCAGGATACTCAGCACGAGGAGGGGAGAGGGTTCTGGTGGCCTCGTTGTAGCGGTCCAGGGCTACTCAAACAGCCTGTGAGTGAGCCTTGAGGGTGTTCCCAATGTGTTGGCAAAGTTTGTAGCCTAGTGGTTGTGCTAATAGGGAAATAGAAAAAGGCCGGGAATGCTCACATGTTTAAAACATGTTCATCTTTGTAAGTTCGAACATCCTGGCCGCTGGCCCTAGTGTTTGCAAGTCCGGGCTTCAAGCCCGATATTGACTGGACTATGACCAGAAATTAACCAGTGGTGACCGGACTGTTGGGTCCAGGCTTACAGATTTTGCTCAGCCACCGGGCTCGGGCTTGCCAGATTCTGGACATTGGTGGAACTCGTCATGACTGGTCATTTGAGGGTGCACACCTTAACTTGACCAGGGTAACACACGACTGGCTACCTACACAAACGAGGCTGATGCCCCTCCTTCCACATGTGAGCTGAGTACTCACTACAAGGCAAACATTGTTGATGGCCCTCCTCTCACAGGTAATGGGAGTACACACTACTTTGACCACTATACAAACAAGGCTAATGTGCCTGCCTCTCATGGCTAAGCAGAGTAACATACGACGCCCACAGGCGCACCATGCAACCACCAAGTTGTGCGTCCTACAGTGACAGCGCCTCTGGTGCCAGCACCCCATTGCTGCCGCTGTACCCATCCTGTGCATGCGCAAGATATCCCAGGGAGCTGTGGTTCAGCATCATCCTGAACTTGCACCCAATGTTGTAGTCACCACCAATGTGTGCACCAAAGGTGTCGAGAAGGGCTTCCACCATGGCCAGGGGGTACTTTGCACTGAGAATAGAGATCAAGTTGTCAAAAAATGCGCTTGGGGTGGCACGCACAGCTCACTGCTTTGAACCATGTCTGCGATGACCAAAACAAACCCATGCCAGCAGAGAGCAAGGAATACGCCCATCTCATTGAAGATCCCCCACATCTGAGCTGTGATCTTGTTGGCCATGTTCTTCCAGGGGTCTGTGCATGGATTTGGCCCCCCTTCATTGCTGTCTTCCTGGGCAGTGAAAGGGTCAATGGGGAGGTGCCTGTGCAAAATGCAACTCACTCCTTTGTAGTGTTTTGAAGTCCAGGCTTGAAGCCTGAAAATGACCGGACCTAAGCCCAAAAATGACTGGTGATGACCGGACTTTTGGGTCTGGGCTTTGCGGTTCAAATAGGTTACTGGGCTCGGGCTTTGCCATTTGACAAATTTGACAAACTGCAGATGACCGGTCATTTTCAAGCACCGCTTGAATTCAAAGTGGTGTGACATTTTACCCACTACCCTCTACTTGTTGTTTACTTTTTGCTGACAACTTGACCTCTGCATTGCAGAGTCACATGATGAAGACAAGGCAATGGCAAATGCAACCTGGCAATGGCAGAGGAGAATGAGCCAACAAGGGCAGACCCCACTGGGGGAGAGCCACATGGTAAGTCTCTTACGCCCACCACACCATGGCTCCCCAAAACCTGCACCTTTCCTGCGCACAATGCCATAGCCACCTTACAGCTGCCACACCATGTGCAGTGCTGCTGTTGCCATGTCACGGCCCCCTGAAATGTGCACCTCCTCTACGCACAATGCTGTAGCCACGTCACAGCTGCCATGCCATGCTCAGCGCCGCTGTTGCCACGTCACGCGCAGCCCCCCACCATGTTGCGCACACATTGGCATGGCCCACAACACCCTTGCCATGTTGCGCATGCATTACCATGGCCCACAACATGCCCGCTGTGTTTGCAATGCCTACAACGCTGCCGCCATTACAATATTTTTCATTGTACAGTATTTTTTATTTCATTATCTGGTTCCATGCAGCCGTTGTGTGCACACCGCCGTCTTGTGCACAGTTGCACCTCCAGGGCCACTGTACTGTATGTCATTTTTATTTTGTTATCCATCTGTGTTTCATGTATTGATAATTTTCCTTAGGTATCAATGTATTACGTAGAAAATAGATATATTAGTTATTCTTGTCATAGTGTAGTGTTCTTGTGCATGAAACAACCAGTCATTACCGGTTCCATGACCGGTCTGAACCAGTCATGAGATGATCGTAAGTCCGGTGTGACCGGTGATGGCTGGACCAGTCAAGTGAATTGCTAATTGGTGAATATTTTGGACTGGTCACGGGTTCGGGCTTTCAGATTTAAGAGCCAAAACCGGACTTGACTGGACTTTAAATTTAAAACCCTACTCCTTTTTTCCCAGTCAGCAGTATGTCTTTCAGCAACTCCTTCATCCACCTATTCACCCGCTCACAGCTGAGGTAGTAGTCGCCCTTCATGTTCCTATGGCCCAGCAACTCCTTCAATATTCCCGCCTCTGCTTTTCCATTTTTGCCGAACTGCTCTGGCCCACGCCATATAATTTGCTGCAGGGAGTTGTTACCGTCCATGGTGACTAGCATGTCAAAAATGAGTTTGTTTTCTCCCTTGACCTTGTAAGTACAAGCAAGGCATGCATGTCAAAGTCTCCACCCAGGCGCATCGTGCTCGAGTGCAGTGTGCACATGGGCATCCATGGCTTCCCAGATGGCAAGGTACAGGTTGTAGGCAATAATAAATTGTTTGCTGAGTGCCTTGCAGAAGAGCAGCTGCTGGTGAGTTAATACCAGGCCCAAATTGTACAAGCACAAAGTACGTATACCGTGAAGATTACAGAGAGCTTTCACAAATGACTGCAATGCAAGGTGTGGGAAGCACAGATGGGTCATCCTGTAGAGCTTGACAACACGCACAGTAAAGGCCAGGGTGGGATTAAATAGTGTAGATAGCACCAAGCCTTGGAGTAACAGCACTGGGCATTGTATGCGCTACCCTTTAGCACAGGGGCTTGTGTGTGATAGGTTTCTTGCAAATGATCAGCAAATATGCTCCTGGATGAAGGAGAAGACGGACTCACCAAAGACATCCACAGTGTTGACCACATACGTGGACTCTACCATTGCATCATCTGCCAGAGGCATGGCAACACGTTGGCCAGACACTCCCAGTGCCTTTTCCATTCTGAATACATGTCGGTCATAGTGTCGAGCTGGGATGCAAAGCTGGTGTTCCATTGAAGAACACAATTGCCCTGTATTTGAGTATCCATGTGCCTTGAACAAGCAAAGACACGGTCGGCCATGAAGCGAAGGAATGGCATTGGGTTACACATTTTTTTTTTCCGCAGCCCATCTTCCAGAAGCTGCTGGAACTCACCAACAGCATGGCTCAGCTCCACAGGAATCGAGCCATCAATGAAGTTGTCCAAGGTCATTGACACATCTTCCTTGCTCGGTTGTAGTTAGGAAGATTGCGGATTGCGTCGATTGCAAGTTAATCCTTCTTGGCAAGCACTGCAGGGCAATCACCGTCAGATTCTGTACATTACTGTGTACTTTCCTTTTCAGATAAGTCAATGAAAAGTGTACTGAAAGTCTACAAAGTCTACCACGCACAATGAACAAAGTCAACATTCGGCAGAAGTCAACAACACAAAATTTAAGAAATTCTACATTTGACAGAAGTGTATGAAACGTATCCAAATTCTCGCTGTTAAGTCTAAGACTGTTAAGTCTAAGACTGTAAAGTCTATCAGGGAAAGTGTAACTACTAACGGGAGAAAAGTGTATAAGTAAGAAGTGTATGGACAAAAAGTGTACTACAGTCTAAGACTGTGAAGTCTATCAGCACTGCTGGCACTCATCAATTTTTTCCATGGAAACATTCATGAGATGAATGCCACACACTTTCTATACCATGTTTTTTTCAGAAAAATATAAGGTTTTCCCTTTGGTAAATGTTAGAAAGATGATCAATGTTTCTTTCATGTATCTGCAGGAAAATGTTGAATGTTTCCATAAATGTTTCCAAAGAAAAAATATAAATGTTTCTATGAATATTTCCAAAGAAAAATCTTGAATGTTTCCAGAAGAAACATGAGTCCCTTTGTTTAAAACAAAGACAAGACAAAGACA
>JABCKJ010000468.1:0-15411 GCA_018850815.1 Asterophora lycoperdoides
TTTGATGCTTATTATTGAAGATGTAGCGAGATGGGAGCTCCATAGAATTTGTAGCCCCCAGACCTATGTGTTATGGGCTGGTATGGATTGCTACAAACCCGCTACGGGACATCTATGAGACATCTACGGGAGTGCTACAGAACTTAGCTTGTAGATATGGGGTACTACCTAAAGGGGACTTGTATACGCGAGGTCCGACTACTATCAAGGCTACAAACTGGTACAAACACACATCATTTTTTCCTGATGTCATTGTCGATGTTGAACGAGGGTTGCGGAAAGATACACGAGATGACACAAGAAGGCTGATTAGCACCACAGAAGATGCGCGAAGGGCACCGGACACAGACACAAGATGACCAGAACATGGTATATTGGTAAAGGCAAACAGCAGAACAGATGGATATGCAAAAGTAAACACCAGTGTATGTATGTGTTAGGATCAAAGGGTGGGTCATGTGCAGCCACCAAAAGACGCCTTCAACATATAGTTCTGGATGTCCTGAGATGCCAATGGCCGTGATTTCTTTGCCAAGAGACGAGGCTTCTTGGGCGTGCTCCAGTCAATGAAAACGGCAGGCCTCTTGTTCTGAGGAGTTATAATTACCGGTGTATTCTCGTCTCCACGAGAGCACAAATTCCTCATGCTCATAATGCGTGCAAAGGTACACGCCACACACTGTTCACTGTTCAGGTCCTCAGGAGTTCCTTATTTAGAAATTGTCAGACTCTCAAATTTCCCCTATGCTAATCTACGGTTATTCCCTTCCAGACGTTACGGTAATCATTACACCACAACAGCACCTGATCATCCCACACAACCCCCCTAAGGTAGGGGACATGCACGATCTGCCAATGTCACCTGACATGACTTTGGTGTGACAGTCTTGCCAAATTGGGAGCACACAACGGTGCACCACCTCAGATAAGAGGTTTTAAGTTGTTCATTTATGAGGGAAATAAATCGGTCCCCATGCGATCCTTTGAATATACTGTAAAAGGTCAGATCCAAAGTATTAGACAGAATGGATACAAATTAAAAGAGAAATATCGAAAATAAGGCAGACATTGTACAGCAGGTAATCTTGGAGTCATAAGTAGACAATTCAACAGTCTACAGGGAGACATCAGTTACTAGAAGACGACTATAATCAGTGTGAAAGATTAACCAGTGAATGGGAGTTGGAATTAAAAAGTGGATCTTTTCTCAAGTTCATCCATAATAAACTTGGGGAGAACACGATGGCCTCGTTCTTGAATCTTTTGATGTATTACCCACCCAGATAGTGTATAAATGTACCCCCCAGAAATTCCGGCACCCAGAATCGATATTTTACATGAGGAAGCCACGGGGGAGCGCGACGAAGCTTTCAGACGTGTCGTCCAAATCAGGACGCGCCAGGTCACATGACCAGTTTGCACACACAAAAAACCCGTCGACATTGGACAACCTGCATCATCTAATACTATTCATTGTAGGGGGGCATAGACAGATATATAGTAGCAAGGAATGTAAATGTACTAACTAGCATATAAGATCAAAAAAAAAAATCTTGGAGAGGTCGTGCTCATCGTGGTAGACGATGAGCACGCAGGGGAGCGGAACGGGGCGGGAGGCAGCGCCATATGACAGCGGCAACGCATATTTGATCGCTGCGAGGCACAGTGATGAACGTGCCATCAATGATGACAACACGTTGCCGGGTCCCGGTCACCCGGTGCCCTGCCCCACTCTCGTTTTTTTGAAGTCTTACAGGCAGATATCCATACTTTATTCGTAACATAGACTACAGATAAAAATCATTCTAATTAGAGGTGTAGGTCAACCCTTATCTACCCTTCTAATTAGAGGGGTTGTGTGGGACGATCAGGTGGTACCGGCTTTCAAAAAAATGACTGGGGGTTGGATTTTTTTTCAGGCACATCTGTATATATAGTAATTTCGTTATACATACTTAGCACATATGTAATTTCGATATGGTATGATGTCACTGTTGAGTTTTGCCAACTGCCCAAATGCTGCAACATTCGGCTAACTTTGCAGCATTCGGCAAACTCAGCGGCGTCGTCGACTTCCTCTAGTTAGACGCGCACTGGTTTCCATTACTGACTGGATGTGACAGGAGGCGGTGGGTTAGGCATAGATCTAGAGAGGGAGTACACCGTGACTTACCAGTAGCCACTTTCCTAGGGACACATGGACATTGGAGCAATAGTGAGCGGAAGGTAAGCGGCGGAACAGGCTGCGAGAAGTACAGCTCGCAAGTGTCCTGATGGCTCGTGTCAGTCAGCAGTGATGTATGTCATCTATATGCGTGTCAACAGGACGCACCTGCGCTGATACGTGGGATCCTGACGGCCATTCACCGCGAATGGTACTAAGGGCGTAATGTATTTGAAATACTTGTCCATCACAGTCCCGTTCATGAACGCGTCTGTGGGGCTGGATTAGGTGGACCACATCGACCCAGAGAAGCAGAGGACAGACGGTTGTGAGGCAAGTTTGATGCTGGCGGCGACGATCTTCTGGGCCAGGGGGCTTGCACGCACGGTCAAGACAGAGTCACTGTGAAGTTGGAAACTGAGAGAGGAACAGTCACTCGACTAGGGTGAAGGATGCCCGGGACGTACGATATTGGTGCAGGAATTGACAGAGGCATACATATACTCCTAGAGATCAACACCATTAGAAGACTCACGGACATGCTGACGCGGTTTGAAGAATGAAAGGACTTGCCTAGGCTGTTGGTCAAGTCGATGAGAAGCTGAGTCACCTTTGCAGCTTTGAATGGGTTGACAGCGGGCACGACATCAGCCTGGAAGCCGTCGACGTCACCGCCAAAGGATCTGCAACGCACCTGAGATGAAGTCGAACATGGGCATATAGGAAGAATGGGCACCCCCCGTTTCTTTGTCGGGAAGAATGAACGACTTAACGACACTGCCGCTTCCAGCGAGGCTGGGAGCATACTGCGGGGGCAAAGCAATGCCGTTGGCTGCGTTGCGTCGATGATCTCTGCACGAGGACACCGGGGAGAAACATCAGCAACGGACGCCCTCAACGTCTTGAGGTCAACCTTGCCATTAGTTTCATTGGTGGCTCTACAATTCAGAGCCCAATTGGGTGTGGCGCATATCAGCGACATCTTTAGATTACATAGGAAGAAAATATTGCCAAGTACGGCACTTCGACGTTGACAGCGGCCAGCTTGAAGGTCCTGCAATTTCTGCGCAGTGCTCCTCATCCATGGCGATCGCTGGCGCCGGAGAAATATTTTGGAACACAATGTGTCAGTCGGGGTACCAGCCTGTAACGAAATAAACATAAACTCCAAATATTCCGCTGGGGAGACCTACGTGCACACGATCCATCGTTCAATAAAGTCGTAACAGCTGATTACGACTTTACCAAAGCGCTATATGACTTGACAACTCCAAATATTCCGCTGGGCCGAAGGGCGACGAGGCGAGACCTGTATACGGTCCATCGTTCAACTGAGTAATAAATTCGTATAGCGTTTTGTTGAAGTCAACGACTTTAACAAAGCGCTATACGACTTTATCTATCATAGAACTCAGTCCTTCACCTGCATGAGCAGGACGGCCAGATGTGCCTCGTATTTTGTCAAGTTGATCTTCGAAAGAGGTGCTCGAATGTCCACTGTCGACTCCTGGAAAGGCTGCGGCGACGTCAAGTAGTAATCTTTGAATGTGAACAAGTCGAAGACGCACGCAACACTGGTCAGGATGTTTGGCGCAAAGCGTCAGCCGGAGGAACAAACGCCTTTCTTGCTATCTTGGTACAGTGATCAGCAGCGGAAGGAACAACGGTAAGAAGAGTAGTAATACCGCACCAATGAACCAGCGAATCAAATCGCAGCGAACTGGGCAAGGAGGGGATTAGCGCGTGTTCTTTGGGTTGTATCGTGCTGGCGCCGCTTTTTAAGACGCGGGGACTCGCAGAAGGTTGTGCGGCTGCCACTGCGGCACAGTACCTGACCACGACGTCAGTGTGCTTATTTTGAAAAAGGTGCATGCATCAGTGAGATGGATAAACAATTTGGAGTCGACGTACTTAAAATACTTATTATTACACAACGTACATATATGGTGTTATAGAGGCTCGGGAAACTCGATTGGAATTGGAATGACTCACAGATCGTATCGAAAGGGAGGTGTCCTAGAAGATACACAGTTTGTTTGATCAAAGTATGGTTTGGCTGAGGAGCAAAATGCACGCACAATATGGTGAGAGCCCCCCCAGCTCGTCTGATAGCAATTCTGGGAGCGCGTCGTGTGATCAAGGGAGTTGAAGGGTGTGGCTTCCGGCCGCTGTACCTCGGTGTTTTAGCACGTCATGTCATCAGAGCCGTTTATATTTTGCCTTGACCCATAATTCTCTCGTGTGGAATTCGGCTAACTGTTTACTTACATTGAACAGGAGCGTCCGATTTCGTCAGGGTTGCGCGAGAGTTGTCGAAAAAACACAATCCAAAAGGCTCTATCATCAGCCTTTTCAATGCAGAAATCAGAAATAGGTCTCGCCTAATAGATCTGCCAATGAATAGGATCGCTTGCCTCAACCCACGTAAAGCTTTTATGAAAGCCTACATCGGAAGGAATAAGTCACCGAGATAGTACGACGACTCACATAGCTCATGGCACCGATAAGCAACCCAGGGTGTTGGTACTGGTCTCGTCATCCTTGTAGCCTGACCAGGAGATCTGGAACGGTGTTCTCAACAACAACACAAACAGACGTCTTCAAATTAAAAATCGCACCACGTCGGCTGGCGCATCCAGCTGCTTTTTCAAACGTTCACTGACACCGCTGCTCTTTAGCCGGCCATGCTGCATGGCGCGAGCCGTTAAGATTTCAAATAACGATGTGCGGCAAATCTGGTAAGTAGGTGTCACCTAGTAACAGTATTAGTAACCACGAAAGCCTGTGAGCTTATGTATGCGCACGGGTTCGTACCATCATTCGGGAATTTCCGAGGGGGAAGAAAGCATTGCATCGGGCTGGAAGGAAGAAGTGGCAGATGAACGAAATACTCCAAAAATACTCCATAAATTGAAGTCCACCCGCAAGCTGCTCGATTCTCCAATCAGATGCGTCTTGGATTTAGCGACTTACTATGTAATTATATTGCAAGGCTTTCTGAGTCCTGATCACGTATCAGACAACATTTCTGTTTTCTATCCGTGGCATAAGAATACAGAGTCGAGGGCATTGACAAGGTCGTGGATGACTCCGACAAAGGACATAGAGTATTGGGATGAGAATCATGAGATAGGGTAAGTTTCACGATGGCCTCGTTCAAAAACTGCTATTAACGAGACTCACCGATGAGGAACCTCTTCGGAGACATGAATAGGGAGCAATTGTCCTTCATGACATTTCGTACGGCCTTCGCAGAAAGGTTCCATCAAAAACACCGTGGGTAACGAACCAGATGCAAGTTCCACAAAAACAAGTTCGTCTTCATCCTGGTTCTATCGGACAAGTTCAAGTCCGATCAAGTAATCTCATCCGCCCCATATTTGCCTCAGTGAGAGAAACTGCTCGACACCGACGTGCAAGGTCTACCTTTACAGTGGCGTGCAGTTATTGGGACTATCAGTTATTATTTCCATGTTTTGTGCTTCCCACAGTCCCAGTTGCTGACACTCTCAGACAAATCGGATGCTCTGTACTATCAAATCCCTGGCGCAAAACTTGGACAATCGATCGTGCACCGACCTTCCTCAGGCTCTTCTCCCGAGAATCGAAACAACCAAGAACCATCCACCCGCAAGTCCCACCGCCCCCTCCCCTCTCGCAGCTCATGCATGGAATCACATCAAATAGATGGGGAAGTAATACAAAAGCCCCCAACGTCTAGCCCACCAACAGCGTGTACGCTCACAAGTGCCAGACAGTGTGCGTGATGTTATTTTTGTTTTCCTTTTTTCTTTTTGTAAGTGTCTGCGCTGGCGCCCGCACCCGCACCCGCACAGTACCACTCCTCGCTATATACCTGGGCACCGTTATCGGGTGCCTTCTCACCAACGCGCAGCTCGTTGCGAACGCCAACCGCGCCGGCTTCCTCGTGCTCGCGCATTTCCTGCTGCTCGTCCTCCTCTGCGCGCGCACCGTGCTGCTCCTCTCGCCCTTCTCATTCCTCAGCCCCACGCGTAGGAACTTCCTCCACCGCTGGCTCACGCGCGGCGCGCTGTGGATCCGGAACCATGTGCTGTGGCGGATCCCGATTGCGGGCGAGGAGAAGGAGATGTCGGGGATCGCGGGGGTGGGCGTACTGGTGGGCGTACTGGTGGCGGCTAGCGTGCGGGGCGTGCGGAGGGCCGCGTAGAAGGTGTTTATGGGCTTGCACGTGCAGTGAGTGTTTCGGCTTTTGGGCGTTTCGATTTCTTCCTGCCTCTTGTTGTTCATTCGTTCCATCCTCCTCCTCAATAAACACCATCTCACCATCTCATATCAAGGGTGGCTCCGGTGGTTGGATGACTGTTAGAAGGGGAGCTCAGGCTCGGTGACAGCTCAGCCTACGCCGCCGTGTCCGCCGTCTCGTTGTGCTTCGTTGGCAAATTGACGTTGAGGTCTGGATGTCACTGAGGGTGTTGACACAGGATATTAGACCACACTACTGGTCCAGGTGTGTCTGTTTCTACTTTGATCCGGTTGGCTACTAACCCCAGCTTCGACAATGCCTCTCTCCACCCCTTCAGCCCACATACTGCCTCGACATCCGACACCCAAATCAGCCCAATGCATGCCGCCGTCGCCGCTGCCTTTGACTGCTGGTGACGTTACGCCCTTCGCCAGCCTTGCGCCAACCCTGATGGATGGATCGAGTCAATTCTTCCGGACGCTGACTGGTGAAGGCACCCCCAGCGCGCTGTTAGACTTTCACCATATTAATCTTCTTGCCTTCTTCGACCGTAGTGAGCACGTCGTAAGTATTCGCGAGCATCGGCGAATCGTAAGCGATCACTGACCAGGTCCATGGCGTCGGTGCCCATGGCTACTTCGAGGCCACCCATCATCTGAGTGACATCACCTTCCAGAGCTGGGGAAGCTGTAGATAGCGTATTACCACCTCTTGCTTGCGCGCCTGTGTTTGAATATATGTTTGTACTATACATACAGAACATCATGCCGTCGTGGTGCGCCCAAGAACTCGGCGTCGCGGGCTACCTACCGCGTTATTGGAATTGGTACTTTTTCGCAACCATACTATCGGCGCTCCAACGCCCCCCACTGTCATGCGGCGATGAAGATGGAGGCCTGTGTTCAAGGTCCGTCACGCCTTAATAGGCTTGCTCCCGTCACACCTCGAGACCAACTCGAGACTACTCAGTACTGTAGGTGGTATTGAGCGCGTGCGTTCACGGACCCAAGACGCGTGCGCTGAGGATGATGCCGGGTGCGTCGTCGCCGCGTCCCGGCTCAGAGTCACGTCGGCGGCAGTGTAGTACGCAACAACGCGAGGCACGTGTTCGTCGTTCTTTCGCTGTCATTGTCGGTGTCGGTGTCGGTGTCGGTGTTCGTGTTGGTGTTGGAGGTGCGTTCACGCTCATCTCCTTTCCTCTCTTTCCTTGCATGCTGACGTTCTGTGGCTAAAATTCCACACTCACCATCCCCAGGTCGTCCTCATCGACGCCAAACCCACCATCCGCAAACAAATCCTCTGCTAGCTGCACTTCTGCCGCTCGCCGTACACCGTCTCCTCGTACGCCGCCTTCCTCGCCGAGCCGAACCTCTGCATCTCTGCATCTGCATGGAGTTCGTGGACAAGGGCTCGTTCCGCTGTGCGCAGTGGGGGAGGTGATTGCGAGTTCTGGGATGCGCCACGTAATGTGTTACTGATGGGGCCACACACGCAGACATGAAACCCTCAAATTTCCCCGCCACTCTCTCAGTGAGATGAAGCTGTGCGATTGTGGCGTGTCGGGCGAGCTCATCGACTCCACGCGCATACCTCGGCGGGAACGTCGATTTATATGAGCGTGCGTTCTTTTCATTTTGGCCTTCATTTTCTCATCTCTCTCCTCATTCTCTCCATTCTCTTTATTTCCCATTGCCCTATTGTCCATTGGTCCCTATTCTGGATCCTGCACAGATTTGCCGAGTCCTGACTATTGCTGACTGACCGCCACCGCAGCCCGAACGCATCCAAGGCACCGAATATTCCGTCAAGCATCTTGCTCATCGAGCTCGCACTGGGGCCCTTCGATGACGGGGATGAGGATAGCTCAGCTTCCCGATGACGCGGGCCTCGACGGTGTGGACACGGACATGGAGGATGTCAGGAACACAGCGAGGCCGTCGCGGCTGCAGCTTCGCAGGAGTCGCACCATATGTCAACGGAAACGGAAACGGAGGAGCAGCAAAGCCAGCCCCGTCGCAGGGGGCGGGAGCATGAGCATCCTCGAGCTGATGCACAATACCCTGAAGGAGCCCGCGCCGCGGCTGGTGTGAGCGGAGGCTGAGGAGGAGGCGGGTGAGTTTGTGGATGCGTGTTTGTTGAAGGATCCCGAGGGGAGGAGGACTCCCCGGGAGTTGTTGGTGAGTGCGGATACTGGGTTTTTATGCGTGTGTGTGTGTGCGTGGGGGAGGATGGAGGGGTTTCTTGTGTATTGGGAGCGAGAGGTGGTTGCGAACGTATGCTGACATGTTTTGATTTTGGTTTGGCTGGGCACAGGCGTTCCCGTGGATGCACCAAGCGCAGGCGTCGACGTTTGATTTGAGGGCTTGGGCATGTTCGGTTTGAGGCTCGACCCGAAGGGGGTGTGGGTGCGTGAGGGGTCGTGGCGGTAATTTATTCGATGGTGGTGGTGGAATGTATTATCATGGTCATAGTGTATATACGATGTATGTGAATTACTTTTGCACTTGCGTTATCTCCCAGTTTTCCTTCTTCCACAACCGGCCAACTCACGATGGGAAAAGAGCAAATCTCTTTTATTCTGATCCTTTTGATACAATCATCAGTGACACTTACTGACATCCAAAGGCCCTGAACGTCCCCAAACGCGTCATTCACGACATTGCGGCTTCAAGTTTCCATAGCTGCAGCTCACTTGCTGCGAAACCAGAACTGAACCAAGGGAGCTCCAGTCGTACGCCACAGATCATCACATTCATCCTGCACTGATTCCATACTTCTTACAAATATCTTCCCATCTGCTGTCCAAGTTCCAGATATTAAATTTACACGGACACCACTGTTTGAGCACCACCCATCCATGGGTGTTAATCTCCCATTCTGCGCGCGTCTCGACAAGTTGAAGATATTCCGAGTAGCTGTTCATCGGCCAAAGCAGCACCTCCACGCTTGGCAGTATTTCTCCTTGCGCAAGCATCGTGCAGACATCGGTGTCCAGCATGCTGCCTGGGATCCCCACGAACCGAGCTGCCGGAATCGCCATGAGAAGCTCGTGGGAATCAGGCAGATAACGATTCCACCAGTGGCCTGGCCAAGCACTGCACCCCAAGTGTTGAATCGAGCACCCAGAAGATGTTATCATGGGGCGCACTGCGGCCACATCGAAACAATAGTCATAGTTAAACTCGACGGTGAGTTTGCTCAGGGCAGGAGTAAGCAGCGATTGAAGCATCCAGGGGTGTTCGATGTCCGTCAGGGATAGTGATTGTAGGCGGGGAAGGAATATGTCGCGATCACTCGTGTCGAATATGCCTGAGGGGCGGGGGACAGTGGAAACCAATTTGGTCAACCGTTCGCACTCGGTGAGAAGCTGGCGTAGGAAGGAACAGTCGGTGATATGGGCACAGGATATGTCGAGAACAGAAAGGCGAGCCCATGTTTCCGGCTGTATTCCTATCAACACTGGAGACGCGGGAGATTCAATGTTCAGTTGACGAATACGATCGGCGCTAATAGTACTGATGGTCAATGAGTGGAGGGATTGCAAGCCATTCAAGGCAACTGGAAGTGACAAAGGATGCTTGTCACCCAAATCTTGCTGGACCCCTACTGTGATACCGAGAGTCTTGAGTGCTGAACAGTTCTTGATATATGTCGCTATCATTGTAGCAGGTATGTAGGGAATACCTGATAAATCGAGCGATAAGAGCTGGTTCCAGGGAAAGTTCAGCGTTGGGAGTATGAGGAGGCCAAGTTTCAGGCCCCCAAGGTCTGTTATGCCGTTGCCGTCGTAGCATTTGATGATCAAACTTCGCAGGTTGTGAGCAAGACGGAATGGCGAGTGCTGATCCCAGAGCGAAATGTCATGGAGAAGATTAAACGAGGGGCGTCGGTCGCTGAAACGTTCATCAATGGTAATACACAAGCTTTCGAGCTTGACAAAGCTCTCGGGGCTGGCCGTCTGCCAGAACGTATTGAACTTGACGATGTCCACGTCGAGTAGAAGATATTTGACATGATGAAGGATAGGAAGGATCGAATAGAAGTTGAATTCAGTGCGGAGGCGCAGACGGATGTTGACATGGGGCGGAAGGATTTTGACCAAGCGAAAATACTCGGAATCGTCTATGGCGACACTCCAAAGTTTGGAATCGCGGCGAGAAACCTGCCTCCAGAGGGCGCACACTTGCCCGAGAAACCAGGGGGCTGAATTGGCGCAAAAGAATGGACCATCGTCAACGGTGGTGCTAGGCACACAATGGGAGAATACGTTGGCCAGAAGCTCCACTGGCAGGTGCTTGATCGGTGCAAGAGCGACGTGGAACTTCTGGACAACTTGTTCTGCGTACACCTGCCTCCGGCTTAGAAGAGCAGCAATCTCCTCGTCCATCGCAAGAAGTGTGCGCCCAGCGTCGTCCCGAAGCACCCTTGCTCGATTCGTTTCCGCCAGAGAAAGAACCAGATCGTTCCGGATGCCTGCATCGCTGACGACCTTGTCCCATAGCAGCTGATCGTCGGGTTGCATTTGATCTGGAGCAAGGAAATAAGCAAGGACAGGAATCTCAACTTTGAATGGACTTACTTACTTGGTTATGCCGCACTGGAGAGGTTGACCTGGTGTGGAATAATCGATGAATGTTCGTCGTGACCAGTGCCGTGATATGTACATAACCGTGACAAAAGATTTCATAACCCGTCTTTGCCTTCATCCTCGTTGTGTACAATTGATGTACATACTTTCATCCGCCCGTGATGTGCCTTGCACCTAACTGCAATCTTCATCTCGACAGAGAAAGCGTGGAGTCCTCGAGACTACTGCAGGTGGTATTGGGCGCGTGCCCGGGCCCCGACGTGTGCGCCGAGGATGATGCTGGGTGCGTCGTCGTCGCGTACCGTGTCCAAGCTCACGTCGGCGGCGGTGTAGTACGCAGCAACCTCGCATATGCGGAGGCACGTGTTCGTTGTCACCGTCGTTGGCGTTCAATCGCTGTCATGATCATTGTTGGTGCCGGTGTCGGTGTGGGAGGTGCGTTCCTTTCCTCTCTTTCCTTGCATCTGACGTTCTGTCGCTATAATTCCACATTGACCTCCCCCATCCCCAGGTCGTCCTCATCGACGCCAAACCTACCATCCGCAAACAAATCCTCCGCGAGCTGCACTCCTGCCGCTCGCCCCACACCGTCTCCTCGTACGGCGCCTTCCTCGCTGGTCCGAACCTCTGCATCTGCATGGAGTTCACTGCCGTTCGACGGCATCTACAAGCGCTGGGGCCCCGTGTTGCCGTGCGTGGTAAGGCAGGTCGCGTATTGCGTTCTTGAGGGACTGAGGTATCTGCATGATGTGCATGTTATACATCGGGCCCGTGAGTGCGGGTTCTTGGGTTTGTTGGAGGGGATGTGGTATGCAATGCGTTGCTGATGGGGCCGCAGGCGCAGACATCAAACCCTCAAATATCCTCGCCAACTCCCTCGGTGAGATCAAGCTGTGCGACCTTGGCGTGTCGGGCGAGCTCATCGACTCCATCGCGCATACTTTGTGGAAACGTCGATTTATATGAGCGTGCGTTCCTTTCATTTTCACTTTTTTGTTGAATCTCTCTCTTCTGTCTCTCCCCATTCGCTCCATTTCTAATTTCACTATTGTCCGTTGGTCCTTCTCCTAGTTCTACACAGAGAGAGAGAGGAAGAGGGAGGGATGCCGAGTCCTGACTAGCCCTGACTGCCCGCCACCACCAGCCCGAATGCAGCCAAGGCGCCGAATGCTCCGTCAAGTCGGACGTCTGGTCCTTCGGCATCTCGCTCATCGAGCTCGCACTGGGGCGCTTCCCGTTCTCCTCTGACAATATCTCCGACGACGACGATGATGACCAGGCTCGATGGTGTGGATCTCGATGACGGGGATGAGGATTGCTCAGCCCCCGATCGCGCGGGTGTGGACAGAGACATGGAGGATCTCAAGAAGGCCGCGATGCCGTCGCGGCTGCAGCTTCGGAGGAGTCGCACCGTACACCAACGCCAACGGAAACGGAGAAGCAGCAAAGAGCTTATGCACCCGATTGTGGAGGAACCCGCGCCACGGCTTGTGTGCGGCGCTGTACATAAGTACTTACGTTGCATTTGCATTCTCTGCCCCTTTTCCTTGACTGAAAAGAGCAAATCTCTTGTATTCTGATCCTTGTTATACAATCGCATTGAAAGGTCTCCTACTTTGATTCCGTACTTCCTCCGGAGATCTTCCAAACGTCTTTTGACTTTCCTGACATTAGCGTTTTGAATGCTTTACGATGGCTGCCCCCATTCTTTGAGCACCACACGTCCGTGGGTCTTCAGCTCCCATTCTGCGCGCGTCTTGATCAGTGTAATGTATTCTTTGGGGGTCTTCATCGGCCACTCCAGCTCCTCGACACACGGCAGTATTTCTCCTTGGGCAAGCTTTGCGGAGACATTGGGGTCCAAGAGGGCGTCGTGTATCTGCAAGCGCCGAGCTGCTGGAATCGCCATGAAGATCTTCTGGGGTGGGGATGCCGCAAGAGGCCCGACCAGCAGCACCTAAAGCTTTGAATCGAGCACCCAGACGATGTTATCATCTGGCGCACTGCAGCCATGTTGAAACAATATTCGTATTCAAACGCGACCTTGAGTTCGCGGACGCACACTGACAAACGGTGGTGTTATGTATTGTAGTGCGTGGAATCACAGTATACGCCGTGCAGTGACTGCCATAAAACGACTTACATCCACAGGGTAGGAAATTTTGAACCTCCAATGAAGCTCTGCTCTCCGGCCCACGTCCTATCGAGGAAGGAGGTGACCATGCCACAGAATTATCACATTCAGGGTTTTCCTGCAATGATTCTGAGCCCATACTTCTCACGAAGATCCTGGTATCTACTGGCATAACGGCCACTGTCAACGTCCCCGCAAACCACCCACTGTTTGAGCACCACCCGTCCATGTGTCCTCAGCTCCCAGTCTGCGCGTAACTCGATCAGTTGAATCGATTGACTGCGGGTCCTGACCGGCCACTCCAGCTCCTCGACGCACGGCAGAATTTCTCCTTGGGCATGCTTCGCGGAGACATCGGGGTCCAAGAGGGGGTTGTTTATCTGCACGCGCCGAGCTGCCGGAATCACCATGAAAAGCTCGTGGGGGTCAGGTAGATAGCGATCCTGCCAGTCGCCCAAGCCCAGGCTGCACCTAAAGTTTTGAATAGCGCACCCAGAGGATGCTATCAAACGAACCACTGCGGCCATATCGACATGATTATCATTTGGAAACTCGATCTCGAGTTTGCTCATGGCGGGAGTGAGCAGCGAATGAAACATCCAGGAGTGTCTGATGTCCGTCAGATGTAGTGATTTTAGGCGGGGACGGGATATGTCCCGGTCGATTGTGTCGAATATGCTTGGGGGGCAGGGGACAGTGGAAGAAAAATCGGTCAACTGTTTGCACTCGGTGAGAAGCTGATGCAAGAAACAACAATCGGTGATGAACACATGGAATACGTCGAGAATAGAAAGGCGAGCCCATGCTTCCGGCTGCATTGCTCTCAACGCTAGAGACGCGGGAGACTCGATGAGTCGTTTTTCGTGAATGGTTAGTGATTGGAGGCAGTGCAAGCCATTGAGGACGTCTGGAAGCAACAAAGGATATTCGTCGCCCCCGTCGAGCTGGGGCCCTAAATCACCTTCTAGCTCCGGCAAATAGCCGTCTAGCTCGGGCCCTACATCGAAGATGAGGGTCTTTGAGTGCTGAAAATCTCTTGATATAGGTGGCAAGCCTTGTAGCAGGTAGGTGGGGGATGCCTGATAAATCAAGTGATGAGATCTGGTTCCAGGGAAAGTCCAGCGTTCCGAGTATGAGGAGGCCAAGTTTCATGGCCCAAAGTTGTAATCTGCCATAATGCATGTGATGGTGACACTTCGCAGGTTGTGAGCAAGACGGAAGGGCGAGCGCTCATCCTGCACGCCATGGAGACGACGACTCTGCCAGGAAAAGTCGTGGATGGAAGGTCCATGAATGGAAATGTCCAAGCTTTCGAGCGTGACAAAGCTCTCTGGGCTGGTACTCTGCAATAAATCAATGAACTTGTGAACGAACCCGTCGAATTGAAGGTGTTTAACATGACGAAATATGGGACTAATCGGACCGGGGTAGAACAGGTGGCCGTCGTTGACAAGGAGCTCGAGACGGATGTTGATATCTGGCGGAAGAATTTCGACCAAACGAGTCGAAGACTCGGAATGATCCATGGTGATACTCCAAAGGTTGGGACCGCTACGAGACACCTGCCTCCAGAGTGCGCACACCTGCCCAAGGAACCAAGGTGCTAAGCTAGCGTTGTAGAATTCACCGTCGGCGGCAGCACTAGGCAAAAAATGGGAGAATATTTTGGCCAGGACCTCTACTGGAAGACTTTTGAGCGGTGCAACTGCAACACGGAACTTCGCGACTTGTTCTGCTTGTACCTGCCTCTGGGCTACGAGGGCAGCAATCACCTCGTCCATCGCAAGAAGTCTGCGCTCAGCGTCGCCCAGAATCGCCTTTGCTCGATTCGTTTCCACCAGAGAGAGAACGAGCTCGTTCCGGAGGCCTGCATCGTTGACGACCTTGGCCCATAGCAGTTGGTCGTCCGATTGCATTTGATCTGCAGCGAAGAAATCAGCCAGGAGAGGAACCTTCACTGTGAATGGACTCTTAGTATTACGTGGTTATGATGCGCTGGAGAGCTCGACTTGGACGTGCGGAATAATCGATGAACTTTGGTGTCGACTACAAAACGAGAAAACGAGAACCACCGCCGTGACCATTTAATGCAAGGTCACTGCACAAGAGGCAAGTTTAAATGTAGTCTCGCGGTCAATTTTTAAAAAAGCCGCTGTTAACTTGCTGTTAACACCGAACGGGACCCTTAGGGCCTGTCCTGCAACCCGGTGAGTGAGTTTCCACGTGAGGTTCACCAACCAGGCCGTTCTGCAAATGTCGGTTAGTGAACGAGAGTGTAATTTGGGTTAACGGTGTGACAT
>JABCKJ010000469.1:0-15370 GCA_018850815.1 Asterophora lycoperdoides
CCACCATCTATCACCCCGGGCGGGAGCGTACGCTTTTTTGCTGACAGGTGTTTTGGCAGTTGAGAGGGCTGTTGGGTGAGATGGAAAAAATTCTCTGCTAACCCCCCCCCCCCCCCCCCCCCTGGGAGTTCCGGGTCTGAAATGGCAATGCGCCAATGCAGAGATCTGTACATTGCGGGCGCGGGCATCAAGCCCACCACCACCGTCCCCATCTGCCTCGACCTCGGCACAAACACCGAAAAGTTCCTCGAGGATCCGCTGTACATCGGCGTGCGGCGGAAACGCCCTGGCGTCGAGGAGGTGTGCCCTAACACACTCAAGTTCCAACCGCTCACGACTATTGACATGTCGCGCCTAGATGGACGCGTTTATGAAAGAGTTCATGGCCTCCATGCGCGACGTGTTCCCGTCGCTCCTCGTGCAGTTCGAGGACTTCTCAACGGACAACGCGTTCCGCTACCTAGACATGTTCCGGTCTCAGTACCGTTGCTTCAACGACGATGTATGTCTCTTTCCTTTTCTCCATCAAGCGCATTGTCTCGTTTCTCCGTATCTCCCGGACTGTCTTTCCTCCCTTTGCCAGTGTACTTTGACTTCCGCGTCTCGTTCAGATTAAGCTCACATAGCTGACCCTCTCGCGCCAATAGATTCAGGGAACAGGTTCGAAACACCCAGTTCCGTATCATCGAGTGACTGACACACAACGAACGCATCACAGGCGCTGTCGTCCTCTCGGGCTTCATCAACGCTGCGCGTCTATCGAGCGCGGCGTCGGGAAAGCCACTCACAGAGCACCGCATCCTGTTCTTTGGTGCCGGGTCCGCGGGGATCGGCGTCGCAAAGCAGCTCCTGTCGTTTTTCAAGCTGTTGGGGATGAGCGAGGCGGAGGCAAGGGATCAGATATATGTGCGTCTGTTGTTTTGATTGTTATTTCGATAGAGATCTCTGCTGATGCTTGGGGCGCTGTAGACCGTGGACTCCAAGGGCCTGATCACGGCTGATAGGAAGGGTCTGCAGGAGCATAAGAAATGTACGTCGTTGCATCCATTTATTTAACCCGCATACATTCTATCTCATACCCCGTTTTCGGTAACGTAACAAACAGTCTTCGCACGGACGGACTACCACGGCCCCCCGCTGACGAGCCTCGTCGATATCATCAACTACGTGAAACCGACCGCACTGCTTGGGCTTAGCACGATCCGGGTAAGCACCACCGCCTCATCCAACATCGTACTGACAAATGAGCTTCTTGCCGCCCAGAACGCATTCACCCAAGACGTAGTGCGCCTCATGGCCTCCCTCAACACGTGCCCCATCATCTTCCCGCTGTCCAACCCCGTCTCGCTCTGCGAGGTCGACTACGCCGACGCGGTCGCCTGGACGTCCGGCGCCGTCGTCTTCGCGTCGGGCTCCCCGTACAAGCCGCTCGAGTTCGACGGCACAGTGTACGAGCCGGGGCAGGGCAACAACATGTACATCTTCCCCGGCATCGGCATGGGCGCCATCCTCGCGCAGGCGCGCCACGTCACGGACGCGATGGTCGAGCAGGCGGCGATTGCGCTCAGCGAGAGCTTGACGCAGGAGGAGGAGGACGCTGGGCTGGTGTACCCGCGCCTCGCGAGGATCAGGGAGATCAGCGCGGGCATTGCGAAGACGGTCGTTAGGGCCGCGCAGAAGGATGTGGGTGCTGCTCTTTGTTACATGGGTGAATGTGCGGCTGACCTAACTTTTGGGTGGTGTAGGGCGTAGCGGAGAATACTCTGTTGAGGGATTTGTCGGATGAGCGCCTGCTGGATTATATTCGGGCGAAGCAGTGGCAACCGTGCGCCACACACCTCATCAGTGGGACGTCGTCGAAGTCATACGCGAATGGGAATAGCAGCAATAGTAATGAGCACCGTCTCTGAGTTGGGTCTGGCCATAGCTTTTCCTCCTCTTTTCGCATCCTGTCCCCCATCGAACTCTCTTGAGTCTGTGGTAGTCCTGTAGTTCTTTTGATACAAATCTTGGCACTTATCATGCATTCTCCTTGTCTCCTCGAACGACGACAACGGCCACAAAAATCATGCAACCATATTTCCGACAATATGTGGTTTGCTAACATCTCATTGCTGCCCATGCAGCCCTCCTCTGGAAACAAAAGGGTTTGAGAAGGGCGTACGGGAGGGTCGACAATAAAAGAGTTCCAAGTCCGCATGTCCCAGAGAGGGGGCTCAAGAGTCGCCTCCATGCAGCAGAGGAGCGCTGAAACGCGTTTGGAAAAGCGATTCTAGGTCCATAAAGGAAGCGGTGGAAAGGTCAGCGGATGAAAAGACTGCAGGTGGACGCGCTGAACGACCGTGCACCGAACGCGGAGATGAAGGAAGTGGTGATGACAAGAATTTAGGGTAGAATATGGAGCAAAAACCCAAGCACCACACTCTGCAGTGCACGCACCTCGCCAACACGCTCGATGAGTGTACCGGCGTGCGCCCAAGGAAAAGCTCCGCCGCATCCCATGGAGGCTCCGGAAGGCTCAGCGGCTAATTCGCGTCCAAGGCCATTCTCGCTCATACCTACACGCGAGGAGCCCAAGCGTTGACGAGGGCACTTGTAGGCACTTGTTGCCAAATGCCGGATGCCCGCGAAACCAGGTTAACTTAACATCATCTTCCCAAACGTGGCGCATTCTTCGGCGGCGTCACTGTGCAGCGTTCTATCGATCATAGTTTGGGCCGTGCTGTTGTGGTTGCGGCTAAGATCCAGCCTGGTATTGAGATCGCAGGAGCTACGAGTAAGCCTGTACTATTTCAGGAAGAACCGCCATTAGAATAGTCTATTAACATTGAAAAAGTCTTACCCTTACTTAGTAAAGACAGCACGTCGCTGGGTCTTTTCAAGGGACAGCAACAGCCACAAAAAATCATGCATCCACAGTTCCATCAACATGCAATTCCCTATTACTCTCACTACCACCCCAACCCTCCCCACCGTCCTCCTTCCAAGCACAGATCTCGAACCGATGGTTCACCCCTTTGAGCGTTGGAAGACACGCGGCGCCGCCGCACCCGCCTGTGCGCGGCATCGCCTTGAGATACACGACCTCCTTTGCGCGTGAGTGGATGAGCGCCATGCTGCACATAATACATGGTTCGTGCGTGGTGAAGACTGTGAGGGAAGTGAGGAGGTAGTTGGAGCCGTTGCGCGCTTCCGCTTCCGCGTCTGCTTCTGAATCGCCTGTCACTGCTGCTACAGGAAGTGGCGGTGAGGGCGAGGCAGACACTGGCACGGAATCAGAAGGAACAGGAATTGCGACAGGGGAAGAAGACGCTCGAGGTCCTGGAGCTGAGGATGAGGAGGAGCAGGAGGCACGGTAATCCGCCATCTGGCGCACAACGTTGATGACCGCATGCCGAAGCGGGTGCCCATTCGACTGCCGAATATCGCTCGCCGTAAAGGCCACTCCTTTTCCTTTATTCTTCTCAGCGCCCTGCCCTTCAGAAAGTGGCGTCTGAGAATCCCCAACACCGTCCTCATACGGCGCAGCGATATGTGCCGCAATCGGCAGCTACAAATGACCTTAATTAATTACTGCCAGTGAGACTGAAAGAAAATAATAGCAGCAACCCACCTCCCCTCTCCGCCCCGCCTCCCTAGCCGCCAGCACAGCGCTCCTCATCCCCTCCCACGCCCACCTCGCCCGTCCTCGACTCCATTGCTCCGCCTCGCCCTTCCGCGGCGGCGTGAATAGCGTCGGCCACAAACTGCTTTTCAGCTTCAGCTGCGTGGGCGTCAGGGCGGGGGCACTTGGTACCTTGATTAAATATGGGTCAGGCAGCTTTATTTCCGCGGGCGGGGAAGGGGCGGAGGGGGAGGTGGTGGTGGTGGCGAGGAGGAGCGTGGCGGCGTCGTTGAGCTTGCGGATACGTTTTAGGTGCCCGAGGTCAGGCGTTTCGAGGTTGGCTTGTTTGAGCCATCTATGTGGTGGCATGGTGAGGGGTAATCCTGTGGGTGGATGGGATAGAGGGGATGCGGTGCGCACTTGAGCATTTTGGTGATGTGGCGCAGGTCCGGGATGTCCACTACCCACGCGTCGACTGAAAAGAAGTAGTTTCGAAGTCAAGATAAAATTGAGGGAGTGAGTTGCTGTGGGTTGGGCGAATCTGGATGGATGGAAGGGGATGCGCACCTGTTCGGATGGAAGCAAGATCCTCCTCGTCAGGCGGGAGCTTGAATCTCGTAAACGGCAGATGCTCATCGGGAATGACCTCGTTGGGATCTCCGTCCAGGTACGGGCATTTCATGTCTGCGTCTGCGGCCAAGGAAGGATCTGCGCCTGTGCTGTCATCGGCAACAGCTGACAGGCCGCCCCACCCGTCCTCGGGGTCATCGGGCACGCTACGTCTGGACATGTGGTTGGAAGAAGAGAGGTCTTCTGCAGATGCAAACCACAGATTGTGCCCGTAGAATATGCAGAGCTCCTCGTCGGGGGCGACGTCTCGGACTGTCGTATATCTGATGGATTCGGTAGACGTGTCATGCGCGTAAGACACGTTGGGCTGTTCTGAGTGGTTAAATAAAGAGCCTACAGAGTTCCATCAGTCGTCATGTTGGGCACATGAGAAAGCTGATGAGACGACGTACCGAGACCAAGTGCCAGGGCCATCCGTCCGTCGGACCAGTTGAAGGTATATGAGTCTAGGATGGTATGTCTCCCTGGAATACTAAGTTACAGATCCTGAATGGAAATGAAAAAGCGCACCATGTGCGGCGTATTCCTCCTTTGAAAAAAAAAGAACGGGGCTGATTTCGATCAGCGTCTGGCTGGGTATCGGGCGTGCAGCTGTAACGGGGGCGTCAGCGACCAGGACGGCGCATAGATATAATTTTGTAGACACCATACACGCCGCGCCCCTTGTCGTCAGAGCGGCGGATAACGCATCCTGTGCTGTTGAGGTGGATGGGCGTCGAGGGCATGATCAGATGTCCGAACCCCGCGCCGATCTCCGAGCTCACGTGCGCGTCGTCCACGTCGCCGTGACGTCGTCGACGACGTTGAGCACCGCGCCCACGACGATGGCCGCCCAAAAAACGCCAACGCTGCCTCCGCGTCCTTTGCCGCGCGTAATTCTCCTGGGAATGGTCCCCGTCGCTGCTTGGTTCGTCGTCAGGCCCCTCCTTGACCCCGTCCCGTCTCTTCCAGCCCTCTACACATCCGTCGGCTTCTCCATCTTTGCCTTTCTCGCCACCCTCTACCTCGTCCCGGCCCTCGGACCCTCTTTCGTTAAAGCTGGCCTTAAAGGCGGTGATCTACTCAAGCCGTACCGCCACGAGATACCTATGTCTGTACGCCCCCTTGCTGTTCCGAGGTTGCTCTATGCTAAACGCAACGGGTTGGGGGGTGTAGACCGGAGAGCCAGGGTCTCGTGTGCGCATCAATATACATAATGCTCCTTATTCTGTTCATCCCGTTCGCATTCTCCAACTTTATCTTGAACTTTGGGGGCATCTCGTCTCACCCCGAGGGTATCTCCGTCCCACAGTTCCCGCATTACCAGGCGCGTGTTGTTCACAGTATCTCCTCAACCATTAACCTGACATATGTTGCAGCTCTCGGTCTACTTGTCCAGTCTGCTGAGTCTCTTGATTGCGACAATGCTAGGCTTCCTAGACGATGTATTCGACATTCGGTGGCGGCATAAGCTCCCCATCCCCATCATCGCAAGCATCCCGCTTCTCATGGTCTACTATGCAGAGCGCGGAAACACACACGTCGTCGTGCCTCTTCCGCTCCGTTCTCTGTTGGGTACCCTCCTTAATCTCGGTGAGTTCATGCGCTTTGACTTGCCTTTGATATCCCAGCTCATAACCTGCCCAGGTCCGCTCTACTACCTCTACATGTCCCTCCTATCCACCTTTGCCACCAACAGCATCAACATCCTTGCCGGAATCAACGGCTCCGAAGTGTCCCAGGCGCTCATCATAGCCCTATCAGTCATTATGAACGACCTCCTCTATCTTCCATGGCCCCTTGACTTTCGTATCCCTCTACACCTCCTTGGGGGAAAGGCAGAGCTCGAATTCGGTGGCGTCTGGAGCGCGGGGATGGCCCATGGTAGTAGGGAGCTTGTGGAGAGACATTTGTTTAGCTTGTATTTTATGATGCCGCTCGTCGCCGTGTGTACGGGGTTCCTTTATCACAATTGGTGCGTTTCAGCTCTCTTCGTCGCGTCCAAGTGTTAGCCAACTGAGTATATATCTAGGTACCCTGCACGCGCTTTCCCCGGCGACACGCTGTGCTATGTCACAGGCATGGCCTTCGCCGTCGTCGGAATACAAGCTCACTTCTCCAAGACACTACTCCTGTTCTTCCTCCCCCAAATATTCAACTTCATCCTCTCATGCCCGCAGCTCTTTGGGCTCGTGCCGTGTCCGCGGCATCGCGTTCCCCGGTACGACGCCGACACGAATATGCTCTACCCCTCCGAGTGCGAACTCGTCGAGCCCGGAAAGCCTCATAATAATACGACAAAGCGCAAGCTCGGGGTCCTGACGCTTAAGACGCTCGCGGGACTCGGGCTGACGAAGCTCACGCTGCATCCGACGGGGGAGGTGCAGAGGGCGACGAACCTGACGATCCTCAACTTGTTCCTTGTAAGGTTGGGCCCAATGAGTGAGAAGCGGCTAGTGCAGGTGCTTATGTGCACGCAGGTGGCGGGAAGCGTGCTTGCATTCGTGGTGAGGTATGGGCTAGCGGGGCTGGTATATGATGGTGATAGAAGATGATGCGAGGGCCTAAGAGTGCCTCACATGATTTTTGGATAGCTCCCGGCTACTGTATTCCGTCAAATCGCATTCCATTCCATGGCATTTAAGTACATGGAGGTCGGTTAATGTGACTGGGCCATACCTACATTGTACTGACTGAGCCATTTATATTGATTGTACTTAAGCTTGACGTTCTCTTGAGACGTTGCCGGGCGCACAGAGCGGTTCAGAGTAGACCCCCCGGCCGGGGTTCTAGTGTGTTAAAGGAACGCCGACGGACGACGTTGTGAATTCAATTCTTCTCCGCGGCATGTGCCGAACGGGGCGGAATCACATGTCCTCCGCCATTCCGGGGCACAAAGTGACTCTAGTCTCTGGGCATAATATAATACAACCCCCTCTTACCCTCTCTCATAGCTCATCTTCAACACCCACCATGTCTAACGAACGCGCTGCATTTGCAAAGGAAGTCGCTGGAGTCGAGCGGTGGTGGAAGGTCAGTTACATGCTCGTGTGCCCGCTTCTGATCGCATGTCTAACCCTCGTCTAGAGCCCGCGCTTTGCACGAGTAAAGCGCCCCTACACCGCTGCAGAGGTCGTCGCAAAGCGTGGTACCCTTCCTATCCAGTACCCTTCCAATGTCCAAGCAAAGAAGCTCTGGAGCACTCTCAGCGAGCACCACAAGCGCGGGACGCCGTCGCACACTTATGGAGCGTACGTCGTGCCGTAGCAGGCCATGTCCCCTGTCCAAGCTGACCTTCTGTTAGACTTGATCCTGTTCAGGTGACCCAGATGGCCAAGTACCTCGAGACCGTGTATGTCTCCGGATGGCAGTCGTCCAGCACCGCGTCAAGCACGAACGAGCCTGGCCCAGACCTTGCAGGTATGGCGTACGCCCCGCACTAATTTCTGACGTCACTGACCTCGCACCCCGCAGACTACCCTTCCAATACCGTGCCAAACAAGGTCGAGCACCTGTTCATGGCCCAGCTTTTCCACGACCGCAAACAGCGCGAGGCACGCTCGAGCCTCTCGGACGCAGAGCTCGCCAAGGCACCCATCGTCGACTACCTGCGACCTATCGTCGCGGATGCCGACACCGGTCACGGCGGTCTCACCGCGATCATGAAGCTTGCCAAGATGTTCGTCGAGAAGGGCGCTGCGGGCATCCACGTCGAGGACCAGGCTCCCGGCACCAAAAAGTGCGGACACATGGCAGGCAAAGTGCTCGTCCCCATCCAGGAGCACATCAACCGCCTTGTCGCTATCCGTCTGCAGTTCGACATCATGGGAGTCGAGAATCTCGCCATTGCGCGCACGGATTCAGAGGCTGCGACGCTCATCACATCCAACATCGACGACCGCGACCATCCCTTCATCTTGGGCTCAACGAACGCGAGCTTGGAGCCGCTGAACAGCGTGATGGTTGCCGCTGAGCGTGCAGGGAGGAACGGCGCGCAGCTCCAGCAGATCGAGGACGACTGGCTCAAGGCCGCGAACATCCAGCTCTTCTCGACGACGCTTGCCGACGCCCTCACGAAACAGGGCAACAACGCCTCCACCGTTTCCAAGTTCCTCGCGCGCGTCGCACACGTCTCCTACCCTCACGCCGTCTCGATAGCGCAGAAGCAATTCGGGCTCAAGAGCGTACCGTTCTGGGATTGGGACGCGCCGAGGACACGTGAGGGGTACTACCGCTACCAGGGCGGCACGCAGTGTGCGGTAAACCGTGCGACTGCGTTTGCGCCGTACGCAGACCTGCTGTGGATGGAGACGAAGAGCCCGATTTTGGCGCAGGCGAAGGAGTTCGCGGCGGGCGTGCACAAGGTGCACCCTGGCCATTGGCTTGCGTATAATTTGAGCCCGTCGTTCAACTGGGATGCGGCTGGCCTCGGAGAGAGAGAGATGGAGGCATATGTTTGGGAGCTAGGCAAGCTAGGCTTTGTGTGGCAGTTCATCACCGTGAGTGGCTGAGGATGGGTTTCATGGGACAGGGGGCTCACCAAAATGCACTTGTAGCTCGCTGGGCTGCACTCGAATGCGTACATCTCCGACCTGTTTGCACAGAACTTTGCGAAGACGGGCATGAAGGCTTATGTCGAGCTCATCCAGCGGAAAGAGCGCGAGCTCGGCACCGACGTGCTCACACATCAGAAGGTACGACCTTTCCTCACTCTCGCTCGGACAAACGGTCCTGACTGTGTCCAAAAAATAGTGGAGTGGCGCCGACTATGCTGACAACCTCATTAAGACTGTTACGGGCGGTGTGTCGTCGACGGCGGCAATGGGCAAGGGTGTCACTGAGTCGCAGTTCGCGTCGTCGAAGCTGTAAAGAAGTGAAGGTACTGACATGAGATGTGTATTTGTATCAAAAAGTTTAAATCGAGCGCACCGGTCATCGTTCTTGAATGTAGAATGGCATTTTTCTTGCAACCATAGTAGATGTTGTGAATGAGGATGAACTTGGAAGCGGCTCGGCAGATCCCGACGGCCAAACATCGCGGTCAGCGCGGTTGCCCTCATTGTCAACAGTGACCTTGACATGGACGAAAGAATCCAGGCTGCGTCGAACTTTTTGCTTCAGTCGCCCCCAGGCGAAATAAACGACGTCCTCAACGGTCAGCATCCATCTTCTCCGATCCCAACAACACGTCGACCCGCAGCCAAGCGCACACCTACACATGTACTGATTAACTTGTCGCCATAGATGTGCGCAACATAATCTCAGACGACGATCTACTCAAGGACGGTATCACCCCCGCTCTCGCGGAGTACAATCTCGCGCAATTCATCGTTGTTGACGTCCCCGGCGCCGATCATCAGGTGAATATTATAGCCCGTTTCTGGGCACCCATCCCGTACTTGCTTACTAACTATTGAAGTGCAGTCCATCATCAGTGAGGCGGCGCGTATTCCTGCAGAGGAGACGGAGCAGCGCTTCCTCGATCCGAGGTCAAAGACGAGCTTTGTGTTCAACCATCTCGACCTCGTGCGTGCGCTTCCTTTCCAGATGTTCTCCCCCCTTCCCCTCTTCTCTCAGCGCGCGTGTACTGATATGAATCAATGCAGGAAGCGTCGGATCCGAAAACAGTTGACCCAGATCCAGACTCTGAACCGTTCCGGTGCGTTTGAATGTATTTGATCTCCGTGCGGGTATGTAATACTGACGCTATTGCGCAGGAAAGGGCTGGAAACTTCCGTCACGTCGTATCTCACTGCGCACTTCCTCGATGGCGTTGGCTCGGTGTTCGTGACCCCCGGCACGCCGAACCGCTTTATTGTCCAGATCGTCGCGAACAAGTACAACCCTACGAACTACTGGTACGGTTGCCCTCTTCCATTTTGCTCGGGTGTGCGTGTGCTGAGAGCGTGTTGTTTGCTAATCGATAGGTCGGGACGGTGGCGGTCGGAGTATGTAGTCGACCTGGGCGACAACACGGTGAAGGGGCGTATTCTTGTGAACGTGCACTATTATGAGCAAGGAAACGTACGTCGGCTCTTTCTACCTCGATCTTCCCTTTGACAATATCTCCACACCCACTTTAAATTACCAGGTCCAACTAGCCACAACGCACGAAGTGTCCCTGGAGCTGCCGCCAGCGGTAGCGACCACGCCCACTTCGGCGGCGTCCAAGATTCTGGCACTCATTGCTGACCAGGAGGGACACTACCAGACGTCGCTGAACGAGACATACCACGAGATGGGGGAGAAGACGTTCAAGGGCTTGCGACGCGCGCTGCCGATGACGCGGCAGAAGATCGATTGGGATAAGGTGCCTCCCTTTTTCATTTGCCGCCGCTGTATATCGTGGCAAGTCTTTCGTTTCCGGGGGCTGACGGCGTGTGTCTTTTAGGTCCTTGGGTACAAGCTCGGCGCAGAGATTACATCGAGCAAGGGCGTCTTTGGGAACGCGTAGACTGCATAAAACAAACGAAAGCCAAGGCAGGACCATGTATTTCTGGCGAGCACAATTTGTACTTTTTTTCCTTACGTGCGCGTGTGGAGTCGCCTTGACTGTGCGTCTATCGAGGTTTGCTCATAGAGGGACCGGTCACAGGTCTATGAGTGAGCGATGCATGCGATCGCCATCTCAATGTCCGATGCGTTCACAACCAAGGCGTCCAAACCCTCCAGTGAGACGGTACCTGCCTGGCCACGTGCTCTCCAAAACTCCACGGATATTACCTTCCAGAACTGCCTGGCCTGGACTGTAAACTATGGCTTCAAAGTTTGACAAGGCGCCATAACTGACCAGAGGAACATCAATTTTTTTGGGAGCACTGTTTATGAGGCTGCTGTCGGGAAAAAAGGTAAGTATACATGGTCGAATCTCTTCTTTCAACGAGGTCCCAGATTCATGTTGATTTTCTAGTAGGGTAGCGGCAGCGCTACCAGCATGGCATTCGAGAACATGATCATCAAATCCACCAGTTTCACCACAAGCTACCTCAGCGGCATGGTCGGCTCATGGCTCGCGCTCTTCGTCGAAGACGGAAAAGCTGGCGTCGGACCCATCAGCGAGGCAAGATGGTCATGAGAGAAAGGAGGCAGCGGTCCCCTGATCGGCGGTGTCCCCGGGGAGAACTTGAGCAACGTCCAGTTCCAGGGTATATGGGTGCCAGATGCGAAGCAGCCTGTGACGTCATTGGAGGAGCTGGGGCTCAGAACTCGAAGATCCGGAGTCACCAATGAAGTATGCGACGAACCTTATTACTGTCGTGGCTTGGGATAACCGAATGCCACTGCGAAGGTAGTGCGTCTCCCTGACGCGAATGCAAACACTCACGAAGCGTTCCGCGAATCCCAAATGGAACCTGAGGCCTGAGGCCTGAGGGGCAACCCGAACAGCAGAGCGAATCCCAGGCCAACCTTGACTTGGAGTAGACCATGGCGCGGTGAACTTGGCGGGTACCAGCCAACTGCTATCAACTCGTGTGGTTTTGGGAAACTTTCTGCTATGGGGGGATGCAAAAGGCGCGTCGGGGCGATATTCGGGAGCGCTATCAATTCGACGCCTTTCTCACGCGTTCATCAGAGATTCCCAGAGATTCCCGTGTATTTTGGCCACCGGAGGGGATGTCCGTTACCCATCTAAGTAGCCATGTAGTGGGACCCCATGCACGAATACGTCATGGCAGCGAGCAGGCGAATTGCTGCGGCCTACCCAGTGTCCAAGTGCCGGAAGTCAGTAAGTATAGAACTTGACAGGTTAAAGTTGAAAGGGTTGTGAGACAACTTACATAGCACGGTGCACCTGAGCCGTTGGCGCCACATTCTCATGCCAAGTTTTTAAAGTATCTGTTTGGGTTTATCAGAAGTTGTGGGACAGAATAGTTGAAAAATTCGACTTCCCCGCAACTTCCCCCATTTGAGCTCGTTGCTCCATCGTCGAAGGCTGGTCAAAGAACATGGCTTGTCCCGAAGCTCATACCGACGAGAAGGGCAAGTGCCAAGCACAGCTTCTCAAATATAGACCCCAGATAGGCCCACCAAACGCGACGTGACAGTCAGATATCTAGGACGTTCGCATTGAGGGATGCCATGTTTCCTTCATCGATAAGAAGACCCCAGCGGCCGAAGGATGAGCTCGCGCCGAGTGAGTTGCTGGATGAAATGAAGGTTGGGAGCTCATGAGACCCCCAAGGCGCCTCGGGGGGAAGATGATTTTGGCAGAAGAATCCCATGGGTTGACAGGGGGGAAAAAAGGGAAAAACCAAGTCCAATTCATCGTCTTTTGAGTAAAGTCTGTGGTGAAGAGAGGGCTGAGCTGGATGGATTTGAGATACATGAGACAGGGGGAATCACTGATGGAAAAGACAAAAACCCTAATGGGGCATCGTTTCTGGCAGCCCTCTGGCCTCATTACCGAAGATAAGTGGGTATACCTGCTAGACGCGACGTCTCGATGCATGTTGGCTACCTATTCGATGGTCGAAAGGACACCAGGTAGGGAGCAAGAGACGCGGTGGGTGGGCAGGACAAGATAGATTTGAACCGTTATTCGGGTCAGGCTGACCCTACATAATGATTATGGTTTGACAGCCTATCCATTTCAATTGCAATTGTTGATCGACTCCGAAGCTCGTGTCCTGCACCATGTCCTTCTTGTCTCGTCGGGCCTCCTCGTAATCCTGCCTTGCTACTCCTCCTCCTCGCCCCGACCCCATGGCTGTCCAGCGGCAGGAGACCCAGCCAAGGATCTACAGCCCAACCTTGAAGGCCCTCCTCTCTTTACCAGTCCGTCGCTGACGTCCTGTTCCACTTGGGTCTGATTTTAACCTTTTTCAACCAGTTTCGCATATGCAACCCTCCTCCGGCCGTTGGAAAAGTTAGATCTTGTGGAGGTATGAAGATTTCGCGTTTTCCCCCTTCCAGGGAGCTCAGAGTTCGCCTTCTTCAAGTTACTCCCTTGATCCGAATCCGCCTTGAAGATGTACTGGACAGGAAACACCTACCACCCCTCGGTGCGTCTTTTTCTCTGGCTCTTCACTGGAACCATTCTGATATCCCACGCGCGTTCTTTCTCTAGGCCTGAAGGATTTCGAGGTATCTTACAAAGCTCCATAGATATTTTGCTATCGCTAAGCTCTGGTCGTAATCAGGAATGGTTGTTGTATGTCGAGAATTGTCCAGAAAATCTGTGAGTACCATGTCAATCATGTCAAAATGTATCTGACGGAAGCGGTGGTGTGTTAGCTACTTCACACTCTGGTTGCGGGAGTACACAGCGAAATACCACCAATGGGCTGGCGCATGTAAAGCGCAAAGACAAATGGCTGGACAGTATCGAAACCAACTGCCGACGCCCAGTTCATCCCACTTAGCCATGTTCTATGCGCGAGCGAAGCAAACGTTTTTCATGCCCAATTCCACCTACGAACTCGACCTACCCTCCAACATCCTTGCCCAGTTTCATACGTCCGAACTCGGTCAACATCCAGATCCCATGTCCTTCCACGAAGTTTCTCAGGAGACACACATAATGCTAGAGAAATGCCTGGACCGATTCGTTAGCGCCCAACTCAACAATGTCGGCAACAATCGCGTCCTCTGCGGTATCATTGCTGGTGTTTTTTTTTCTCTACTGGGTTCTGTTCCGCCCATAGTGGTAAATTTCACGCAGGGTGACTCGCGTTGGAGCCGCCTAGCAGCGTTTCCCGGCATGTGGATTGGACTTACGATCATGGTTGCTGCATTAAACGGCATCTGCCTTGGAGTCTACGTCTTTGGCGACCTGCGGCAGCTTCATAAATTTGAACTGGCTCGGCCACCCATATCAAAACCTCTCCTTTTGAGCAAACAGCCAATATCTCTGCCTATGACCGCACCGCCGCCGCCGCCGCACATGGTCACCCCCCTAACGCATCCCTCTCGCCTGACCATAGTTCCACCTTCGCCAGTCCATATTGTGGACTCACGCCGCCTCTCTCGTACGCCGACCATTTCTTCGACCACATCTTCGATCGCGTCATTTAGCTCGGGTTCTCGCTCGGAGTCTTCGTACGAAATTTCGGATCCAAGAATCGAAATTTCTGCCGCCTACTACGATACAGATCCCGTAGACGGGCCCGCCACCAGCGCCATCGCCCCAGACTACGCATTCCCTGCAAAGGTCGATGCCGCAGACTGCCCCGATTCTCCATTCACCAACACCGCCGCGTTCATCCATCCGTACGACTCTGATGACGACATACCTAAGCTTCCCGAAGAGCGCCAGCGCGTATCTTCTTTCGACTTCGATGCCCTTCCCTCAAGGCACTGTCGAGCTCCCCCCATCTTACCCTCCCCAGAGCATGAAATCCTCGAGATCAGGACCAGCGTCCCCCCTCTCTCCAAGGTCTCCCTCTCGACGCTCCTGGAACAGATGCAGCTCAGATGCAACATCCGAAAATTGTTTGTCGTTAACCGTAACGTGGCTGACGAGTCCAACGCTACTAGATCTCCTAGGAGCAGCTTCGGCGTGACGCGTCCCAAACCGGCCGCGGGACCGCCCCTCCAAGAGAAGGAGAAGGGCGAAGCCGTTGTGAAGAAGCAGTTCAAGATGGTCAAGGCCGTCCCGGCCTTTGCGTCCCTCACACGCATCCTGAGTCCTGTTGTCGTCAGGGGTCAGTGGGAGATCGTCGTGCGCTCTGCGGCGATTGCGTTTGTTATCACTTGGGTTGTCCTAGGGAGCCTCCTCGCCGTACCAATGGTCGTCCGCTGATTGTCGTCTGGTTCCCTTCCCAGCGCTGTCCCTTTTTCTGCTCTGCCCGCTTTTTGATGAATACATTCACTCACCGCTCCTTCGACTCGACGACTCGATTCCGTTTTGGCGCCCGCCTGTGGGCGATAAGTATCACTCTCCTTACTGAATTTGAGTTGAAACTTGCTCTGAATTCGCACCGCCCTTCATTTGTACCTCACCCACCATTTTCAAAGTTTTAGCTCTACGTAGCTTGTCAGGCAATAAACTGACTTCATCATCATCTCTTTGTACTACCAGTGTACTCGGACTCTCTTTACATATCCCTACGTCACTCTTTATTGAATTATCTTACAGTGTTCGTCACCACCTCCCCAACACGTCTGTTTTGGCACTCAAAAATTCGTTGTGAATCCTCTTCTTTTTTTCTAGGAAGG
>JABCKJ010000047.1:0-91082 GCA_018850815.1 Asterophora lycoperdoides
ACAAGGGTGCTCGATTCGCATGAGTAATTTTTTCCCTACTTGCACGTCCGTGATCTCTTCCGTTTCAGTGCACCATTGTCTTCCTGAACCGTGAACATGGACAGTATCAGCCGTGGAACTGGAACAGGATGACTTTCACTTTGGCAACCAGTACTACACAACACAAACAATAACTTCTTGCATCTCTGGCAGCTACCCCTCATCGGCAACAGCCTACGTGCCCCCTCACCAAGCTGCAAGTAATGAAATGTACCCAAACATCAACACCTATTTTTCCTCCCCTTTAGCCATCCTTTCCTTGAGCCTGGTTAGCTCGCTCCCTGCATGTGGTGGGAGCTTATCAGCATAACGCTCCAGAAGAGCTACAAGATGTTTGTCTGAGGATGGCTTGCCAGGTGGGGGGTCTGGAGACAGTATCAGATCATGTAAAAAGAACATAGGTGTAAGCACAAACCAAGCCGGCTACTAGGACAACCTTGGGCAAGGACAGGGTCTAAGTCTGCGGTCAAGTTGGCCTTGCCCCTATGACCACTACGAGGGAAAGAGGCAGAAGGGGAGGGGGTGATTGTTTGATGCTGGAAGACCTCGGGGAATGTTGCTGGGTAGTGGATGAAGACATCCACAACACCCCAATTGAGCATGTCCAGCGTCAGTGGGGTAACAACGTCCTTTGATGTTCGCAGTGTTGCTGAGAGTCTGCTCAACATTTGAGGCATGAAAGAGGACTGGGTATTGCGCACCTTGCTTCAATTTGTCATTCCAATAAAAAACTCCGCCGAAAACCTCCATCTCTGCCCAGTGCCCTGCTTCGCCAGCTGTGTCCCATGGCACCCTGAATTTTTCGGGGGTCTTCAGTGCAAGGACCATCTCAGTGCGTAGTTGTTTGAGTATTTGTAGGGTATCGTGATCGAGTGTAGTGTCGAGGTGAGCTCTGTGGTTGAATAGGATCTCAGATAAGTGACCCATGCTCTATGGAAAAAATAGGGTTAGGATGGATCATGTAAGGGTCAAACGGAGACTCACAAAGGCCACAGCACAGTGACCAAGTTCATGAACTATTGTTGCCTTTAACACCTCTCTTAGAGATGTGGTCTCTAACGATACAGGGTCACGAAGCAGAGCTTGACACCAGCTGCTCCAGGTTACTATTGAGATGAAGATCGTGTCAATTAGGTTTTCCACTTTGTAATGGCAGCCATAGACATCGGCAATCGGGGCGACGATGAGTTTGGGTGGGGTGTCCAGGAATCTTTGAGTAAGAGCATCAGGATTTTCGACGTCGAGTTTGCGGAAGAGTTTTGTATAGACACCATGACCGGTGGCATGTTGGATTTTGAGGTGATTCCAGACCTCCGCATAAAGGAGGGCAGTCTGGCCGTTGGTGGGGTCAACGAGCTTCGTTTGAAAATAGAGGCGCTCAGGTGTGTCCTTGGCCGCATAGACGTCGGGGGTCAGAGTTGTGTTGAACAGTGACACGCGCACGTCGGGCATGGTGGGCATGGTGGGAGTACTGACGAAAGAGTTAGTCTACGTTCTGATAGGGTCCCTTGTCGAGAGGTCGGGATTTTCATTCGGCGCTTCAAATATCATAGAGAGGATTGAATCGGAGTTTAGCTTGCCTTGGAGAGAATCACCAGGAGAGATATCTCGCTCGCCCGTTCCGCATCCTATTCATCGCGGACGAGCGCATACGTGCTCACTACTACTCAGGCAGCAAACTTGGACACTATTCTCCATGAAATCTCGCGAAACAATGGTCTATCAGTGACTTCCTGCAGCATCTCTTCAACAACCCTCCGCGCGGCTCATAAAGCGACCCGCAGGTGCGTGCACCATTGTGTTCCTGAACCGTGAACATGGACAGTATCAGCCGTGGAACTGGAACGGGATGACTTTCACTTTGGCGACCAGTACTACACAACATAAACAATAACTTCTTGCATCTCTGGCGGCTACCCGTCATCGGCAACAGCCTACGTGCCCCCTCACCAAGCTGCAAGTAATGAAATGTACCCAAACATCTACACCTGCTTCTCCTCCCCTTTAGCCATCTTTTCCTTTAGCCTAGCTAACTCGCGCACCGCGAACGGTGAGAGCTCAGCAGCATAGTGCTCCAGAAGAGCTCGGGCACGTCCTCGTGTGCGTAGATTCAGGGTTAGCCATCATGAACAACGGCAAGTCTAGCATGGTGGGAGTACTGAAGAGAGTGGCAACTAAAAATAAATAACATATGGGATCACTGTAGATCACTGTTGATGGGAGCATGACATGACAGATCAACAACGCCCCCCTGACGCCCCCATCGATCCTCAAGCTTCAAGGCCTTGAAGGCCGGGATGGTAAGGGACACTCTTATCTCCCACTACAGCTGACCTTCCGTCGCTCATGCGTGTGCCCGTAGATCCACCCACGACCTTTTCTCCTACGAATACAGATACAAGGCCGTTGCCCGAAGGATGGAGCCAGTATGTTGATCAAACGTGAGTACTTGGTTCTTCCTGGGCCACCGTGAAAAGGGCGTTGAAGGCGCCTCTGTAGTGGTCGGCATTTCTATGTCAACACAAGCATCACCCCGCCCCAAATCTCGTACAACCACCCATCAGGACCACCACCCGCACCTGCAATCCCTGATCCAAAGCAAGATTTACATGCGCCTTCAGCGCCAGCGCCAGCTCTAGCCACTGCCACGTCGCCGGATGCAGCTACCATTGCGAAGCCGTCGCTGGCGCAGCAGCTCTACAGCAGTTCAGTAAACACCATGAATCCCCAAGTCGCGAAAGCATCTGCGCCCGTGCTTCCTCCGCCACCTCTATCTCGACATGGGAGCATGTCTGCAGCGTCAGTATCGGGTACGAGTCTGCAAGGCCCACCTTCCCAGCACTCCCCCGCTAGCCTTTCACGGTCACCTTCAAGTCCTCTCTCCCAGGTGTCCACCTCCCCGACGTCAATCACATCGACCGGACATTCCACTGCGTATGGGACTCATAGCCATCCCGCTGCTGCTCATCACCATCAGCGATCTGCGACGCTTCCAGGCTCCAGTCCCCTTGGCCAGCACCAAGCCGCTCCAGCACCCTCGGTCACAATGATCCTGCAACCCCCTCCCACGTCTAGCGACATCCGCTCCGGGAGCGCCTCCAGCAGTGGATTCTTTGGCGTACTCAGGAACACTGTCCCACGTCCCACACCGCCTGCACCTCCACAGCATCCATCAACCCTCCCCTTATACCCCAACCGCTTATCTACGACCACGAGGCCTCCAAGCTCTGTGCCTGCATCTACTAGCGTTGCGGCTGCTTCCGTGCAACCTGAGCACACCCGAATAGCCCCACAGACCCCGACGCTCGCACAACTCGTCCAATCTCAGCCCCAATCTCAGCCCCAGTCCCAGCCCCAGTCCCAGCCCCAGTCCCAGCCCCAGTCCCGATCCTTGCCCACGTTGCAGTCGCAGCACTCCACTACCCAGCGCAAGTATGAGCCGCTCTCAACGGACCTCGCAGCGCGCAAGGCGAAAGAAGGTGCGCAGCAAACGCTCAAGGTCCTCAAGAAGATGGGGAAGATCTCCAAGAACGTCGGCGTCGCTGCATGGAAGACGGCGCTTGGTGCGCCGGCCCAGGGACAAGGGTCTGGACAGACACAGCCCAGCGTGACTCCAGGCTCAGGCATGAGCACGGGAATGAGCGCGGGCCTGGGCCTGGGAGTGGGGGTAGCGGTCGGCGCGATGGGAGCGCAGCTCCTAAACGGCGGAGATGCTATTGGGACGCTGGCGGGCTCTTTGTCGGGCGGGGCCCTTCAATCTGGGCTAGGGAATCTGGGAGGGCTCGGGGATTTGAGCGGGCTCGGGCAGCCTCAGATTAACCTCCCACAAACGAACCCTGGCGATTATCAAAACTTGATTACGACACTACTCCAGCAGCAACAGCAGCAGGGAGCCGGGACGAATGTCGATTATCAGACGTTGATTGGCGAGCTGCTGAAGTTGCAGAATACAGCAAATACGGCGCAGGCGCAGGGTGGAGGGCTCGGGGCACAGGCGCACCACTTGCAGCAGCTCCAAGCTCAGCAGCATGCATTGGGTGCGCAGATTCAGGCAATGCAGCAGCAACAGCAAACCGGGGCGGGTCCAGGCGTGAACTCGAATCACTTCCAAGCTCAACCAGGACCGTCGCCACAAATCCACAACATGCAGGCGCTGGTTCATGCGTATCAGCAGCAGCACCTGCAGAAGTTGGGATTGGGCGGCTTGACAGCGACAAATCCGGCGGGGGCCTTGGGTAATGCGCCGACAGCGCAGCAGCCCAACCTTCAGACACACCAGCAGCAGTTCCAACAGGCGTACCAGCAACAGCTTGCTGCTCTCGTTAAGCCCACGTCGCTGTCACCTTCGCAATCGGCTCTTAATCACATTCAAGTTCACCCTGACGCACAGTCCCCACAGAACACAACGAATACACAGGATCACGTTGCCGCATCCCAGCATGCCGTGGCGGGCCACACAGTGGTTCACGGCTCGCCGTCGCTCGTAACTTCTCAATCCCCTACGCCTTCATCTGCACCTCCGCTCCACCCGCCTGTTCAACCCACATCTTCACCTGCCGGGTTGATTGAACCTCAGTTTGACGCTACTCCTGTCTTGTCCTCGTCGAATCTGAGTCAGCCAGCTCCCCCTACCATTCCACCCGCAGGTTCAATCACGGAGCACCCTCAGACGCTGACGTTGGGCGCGCATGCGCTAGCATCACATCATCCCCACAACTCAAATCCGCAACTCTGGCGTCCTGAGCACGCGTATCCCTCGCCTCCAGCGGAATTCACCGTGCCCGCCGGCCCTCACGGGACACAGACCCATACACAACTTCCAGTCCAACAGCATCCTCCGGCCATCCCCCCTCCACCTCCACCGCTGTACCAGCCCCAACCCATACATCCTGCTGTACCCCCAGAGCCATATCCACAGCAGGATGGAGCATCAGAGAATGCACTGGGAATTCACGAAATATCCCCTCCACCGGCTTCTCAACCACTGTCACCATCTTTCCAGTCTGAGTATGAGGCGTACCAGCCTCAGCCACTCATCACGGCGCAGACCAGTGACACGATATCGGCTGATGCGCTACAGCATTTTGAGGAAGCACAGAGACTGCAGGAGATCTATCAGCAGTCGCACCCCACAGCGTTGCAGCAGGAACAACAAGGCTTACAAAGTGACATTCAGGCGGCGTACGTGCAACAACAACTTCAACAAGATGCGCAGATCCAGGACCTCCTTCAGGCGGCGTACGTACAGCAACAAGATGCGCAGATACAGGGCCTCCTTCCGGCGGCGTACAGTCACACGACGCAGCTTCAGACCCCCAATTCCGGGGAAGCGGACTCAGAGTTCCAAGTTCTGCTCCAGGAGGCGTACAAGCTGCAATTGGGTGACATGCAAGATATCAGTCCATTGCAACAGCAGCCGTCCTCGTAACTGGAGATTTCGTCTAGCGCCACAACTGCATTGGGTTAGGGAGTAAGTTGGTTGTGGTTGTGCCCGTCATGTTTTCAGTCGGTAGAGCCAGGAGGGCGCTGCGAGGCTTGATTCGTGGGCCGCGCGTACATATTTTTGGTCATTTGTATTCATACGTACACCCACGAAGAACTGCATGTTGAACATACTGGGACACTGATCGTGATGGTGGCGTGATCGTTTCTGACCTACCTGGGGAGTCCAAGATGTGTGTCCTCTTGATGTATCTTTCAAATTCCAAGACATGTTGAACAGGCACTTGCGAAAAGTGGTTCCCAAAATATAACTCTTTGTTTTTGGGTAAGCAGACATAAGGACTCCGTTATCTCTCGCTGGACCTATCTACTCGGATGATTTGACAATCCACGACTCACTCGCTGCGCTCAAGTTACGGTGGTTGCGGCGGACAGCGCACCAAAGGTGAGTCGGCATCGAGCGGAGAATTGTGAACGGTGACAGGTGCAGCGCGATGAAGTAGCCCCTACGTCCTCAGATGATGAATACGACACGGAATATCACCACAGTCATGGAGCATAACGTGGAAGTGGGAGGTTTCGTCTAGCGCCATTGCGTTAGGCGAGCAATTGGAGGCATGGTCAACATCTGTGCACCGCTATTGCGACTCATGCTGATTGCGAGTGCTGAAATCTTTGGGACAGCAAATAAGTACTGAAATGAGTAACTGGCGAAGAACAAGCCGGCCCCTAACCAGTCGATAGTTCGTCCTTACGACGCAAGCTCCAGATCAAGTTGCAACGCAGAGAGCACAAGTAAGAAGCAAGAAGGAAGATCATAGATGAATCCCTATGGCAATAATTTGAGAGCAGGCCACACCGACAAAGCAAGTCTGCTAAAGAAAGCACTGACTGCGTCGACCGACTCGTAAACCACTATCGAGACCTACCCACCCTCCTGGCAGTCACACAACAGGCCCCGATTCGCCCCCCTCGCTTCCTGGGATGCTCTTTTCCCTCGCCCCTCCCTGACGCGTGAAGACTCAGTTCTCTCTCAAATTTCGATCCTATGTTGGTTCGACGAAGATCGCGGGGTGGGAAGTCATCGCCAGAACTGTGACCTCAGGATTGAGTTTAGGTTTTGGGATTCCCAACAAACAGAGATAAGAGGAAGCCTAAGGGCCATGTTAGGATTCTTCCGTCAATGACAGAGGCAGGGTCGTCCTAGCAAATAGCTCGTGCGTCAATGACGAGATATATGACACGAGATGCACGATTGAATGCGAGACATAAGTAGGATTCAGGGTAGCCTTAGCCAGGGTATCGGTGGCCAATCGATTTCGACTCTCTGATCACATAGGCCTACTATGCACCAGATGGGTGGAAGATGCCACGAGCGACGGCTGCGACACCTGGAGGATGTCACAGTGCAAGGATGCGTCCCGGGAGTAATCAACGGCGGTGTTGGAGATCGTTAGAGTAGTAACCGTGCGCCAGGTGGCAGGTGGTGGTAATTAGCCAATGACCGAAGCATAGTGGCAAGCTTACACCATAGAATCTGATAACTGCAGTGCTTGTACGTTCAGTTGACGTAGAAATCCTCATGGTGGACGCACCTGCGAATAAGCTCTCGAAGCATGCCAAAGAATTCGGTCGACTGTGACGGCAGTGGACTATCTTGCTGGCGCCTGGTGGTGGGAGGGTCAACGGCTGGGCCATTATGAGATTTACATTGAATAGCATGAGTACTTGGACTCGAACACTAAGAGAGAGAGCGCTAGAACATATTTACGATGTTGTCACAACATCGTAAACGGTGGTTGCAAAGTGAAGCGTGTTTCGCATTTCCCCATTCTGATTCCAGGCGCGTGGAACTTGCTGCTCCGCCGGCTTGACAACCACTTCCTCCGCACTCTTTTCCTCAGATACCCTCGACTGGTCCTATCGTGCATAGAGCGCGCCCTATTGCTCGCCGTGTACTCGTTTCCTATCGACAATGGCCGAAGCAGGGGACGGAAACATCAAGGTCGTCGTCCGATGTCGGCCACTCAACTCTCGCGGTATGTTCAGGCGTGCCACCCTTCCCACTTTTTGGATCTACCTACTCTCAAATGTAGGGGATTCATGCATTGGACTGACATCGGTGATCCACAGAGCTTGCGCGGGGCGCAAAACCCCTTATCCGCATGACCGGGAACCAGACAATTATCGACCCGCCCGAGGCAGGGTCTGCACAGGACTCAAAGCGCGCGACGGAGCGCAAGCAGCTTGCCTTCAGCTTTGACAAGAGTTATTGGTCTGCCGGCCCGCGAGATGAGCCTGGTTACTGTTCACAGCAGACGCTATACGATGATTTGGGAAAAGAGTTGCTGGACCATGGATTTTCGGGGTTTAATGCTTGTATTTTGGCTTGTGAGTGCTAGGAATTGCGGACTCAGACTTGGTGTGGATGCTGACTTCGACGGCTGGCTAGATGGACAGACTGGTATGATCGGCCTGTTTTTTCGTGCTGCGCGTTTTAGCTGATGGACATGGCGTAGGTTCGGGAAAATCCTATAGGTGCGTCGTTTAGACGTGTCGAATTGTCCAGACACTGACGGCGTCGTACAGTATGATGGGATGTGCGTGACTATCAAAATGAACCTGCCTGGTCCACTTAATTTACAAGTTACCGCCCTCCAGATGGCGCGGACAAGGGCATCATTCCTCTCACATGTCAAGAACTTTTCGATCGGGTAGAGTCCAAACGGACAGCCGACCCGAATCTCAGCTTCACCGTTGAAGTATCCTACATCGAGGTACGTACCCTAACGCGCGACGCGTTAGTCCTGGAAGAACGCTCCGCTCACTGTCACCTGCTCACAGATCTACAACGAGAAAGTGCGAGACCTGCTAAATCCCAAGAACACGGGGAATCTCAGGGTTCGCGAGCACCCCAGCTTGGGACCCTACGTCGAGGATCTCTCCAAGCTGGTTGTAAACAGTTATGACGAAATGATGACTCTTATGGACGAGGGAAATAAGGCGCGGACTGTTGCAGCTACGAACATGAACGAAACGTATGTGCGCTTCCGCTTCCGTGGATGGGTCGCGTGCTTGCTGCGTCCCGCTGACGCCCACCTCGTCTTCTAGATCGTCCCGATCACACGCCGTGTTTACTCTCCTCCTGACTATGAAGCGGCACGATGTGGAAACGAACATGGACACTGAGAAGGTATCGCGAATTAGGTGCCACTTCCCACTCTCACCTTCAGCTCCTGAGCTTTTCTAACTCCTACACCTTTTTCACACAGTTTGGTTGATTTGGCTGGATCAGAACGTGCAAATTCTACGGGAGCAACGGGCCAACGGCTCAAAGAAGGTGCTAATATCAACAAGTCATTGACAACGCTCGGAAAGGTCATTTCTTCGCTTGCAATGGCCAGCCAGGCAGACGCCAAGAAGGGGAAAAAGGGCAAGGGTGACGAATTCGTGCCCTATCGCGACTCGGTACATCTGCCTTCTATTAATGAATTTCCGAATGGGCGTGCTGAAGAAGGTCATGTAGGTCCTCACATGGCTGCTGAAGGACAGCTTGGGTGGAAACTCCAAAACGGCGATGATTGCTGCCATCTCCCCGGCTGACTATGAGGAGACGCTGAGCACTCTTCGCTACGCCGATCAGGCCAAGAAGATCAAGAATAAGGCGGTGGTAAACGAGGATCCCAATGCGAAGCTCGTTCGTGAGCTCAAGGAGGAGCTCGAGATGCTCAGAGGTAAGTGCGATCGCAGCGGTCTTAACTCTTGGCCTGTGAACGCGTTCATTGACGGTCGGACGGGTGCCTTTCTTCCCTTTGGTCTCGTTCCGTATAGCTCGCGTGTCGGGATCAGGAGGTGAAGATGTGTTTGACCCGAAGGTGCCGCCGGAGAAACAGAAAGTGACGTACCAGACGAAGGATGGGCGCATCAAGACTGTGACCAAGGCGGAGCTGCAGGAGCAGATGGAGACGAGCGAAAAGCTCATGCAGAGTTTGAACGAGACATGGGAGGAGAAGATGCAAAGGACACAGGAGGTGCAGAAGGAGCGGGAGAAGGCCCTCGAGGAGTTGGGTATCACTGTGGAGAAGAATCTAGTTGGCGTTCATACACCGAAGAAGGTGAGTCAATTGTTCCATACAATGTGCCTTGGAATGCGTCTAACAATGAGCTTCGTTGGTTATGATAAGATGCCGCATCTTGTGAATCTCGTGCGTGTTTCTTTTTCTTTGTGCCACCGGAAGGTGTTTGGCCAGTCAGCTGACGTTGTGTCTGTTCGGTATAGAATGAAGGTCTGTTTTGAAACTGCTTCTTGACCTATTAGGTGTACCAAACCCTAACCTGCGATCTTTGTAGACCCACTCATGAGCGAGTGTCTAATCTACCAGATCAAGCCTGGAAAGACCATGGTGTGTGATGAGAGGTCTACACGTGATTCTCTCCATTCAACGCGCGTCGACGTTCTCTAGGTCGGCCGTCTAGACAGCGAAAAGCCTGCGGCGATTCGGCTGAGTGGTGACAACATCCTGGAGGAGCACTGTTATTTCGAAAATCATGATGGCAAGGTCGTGATTCAGTGTTTGCCGGATAGCATCACTGTAAGTTCCTTTTTGTGCATTAACTCCATCTTATGGCTAACTGTGGCACGCCTAGTTCCTTAACGGCAAACAACTCGTTCCCGGACAGGTAACGTCATGGCTATGTCAAAAGTGAGAGCTTTCTGCTGACACCCTTTCTAGCCCCACAAGCTGCGGTCGGGCTTCCGCATCATTCTTGGTTGGTGATTATCCTCCAACTGATTCCGTTTCTAACCGTCTTCTAGGCGACAATCACGTCTTCCGGTTCAATAATCCAGAGGAGGTCCGCAAGCAACGGGACCGTGCCACAGCGAAGTCCAACCTGCATCTGGCGATCTCTGCTAGAGAGATAGACGGAGAAAGCTCCACTCGACCGGATTCTCCAACCTCGTCGACTGACGAAGCCGATGTAGACTGGACGTTTGCTAAGCGGGAAGCCGCATTTGCTCGCCTTGGCCTTGATCCTACGCTCGACAACTTACCGGACGATGATCTCAATAAGCTATTCGAGAAAATCACGAAGGTGAAAACCATGCGTGACCACAACTCAAAACCCCGCCCGGAAAGCAGCCTCGCTGAGCTTAGCCAGACGGACGATGTCTGGAGCGAAACTGGCCGAGCCTTCTCCACTGACGCGACAACAACGGACGATACCAGTCTGCACGGCAGTCCTGCAGTCTTTGACGACTCTTTGAAGGATGTTCAGCATCAGCTGGAACACAGGCTGCAGGAAATGACGGAGTCGTCGGCGGAAGCGGAGGACCTAAAGGTTGAAAAGGACCATATGGAGCACCAGCTCAGGCTCGTTCGCAATCAGATGAGGCGGCTTATCGACGCGCGCTCGAGGGGCGAGGAGCTTGAAGGAGCAGAGTTTGAGCCCGTGATCTACACTGCAAGGCAACTGAGGCTAATTCGTAAGGTTCTTGATCGGTGGAGAGCGCACCGCTCGTTTTCGATGGCGGAGATGGTCTTATCAAGTGCCGTGCTGGTCAAGGAAGCTAACATCATCAGGTATGTTTCTGTCATCACATTGGTGCAAATGGATGTTAAGAGCAAATAGCAAGGAACTTGGGAAAGATGTTTCCTACAATTTCACCATCTCATCCGGCGGCTCTCTTGGTGCACCTACATCCGCCGTCGATACTATCGCCGGCCTAGACGAATTTGGTGATGTCGCCGATCCCATTCTCGCCTCCTCCACCCAACCTTCGGTCGCGGTCAAAGTCCTAGACAAACGGCATAATGCCATCTATTCCTGGTCACTGGATCGGATGCAGCAACAGCTGCAGCGAATGCGGAACTTGACTACCTATATTGACCGACCATCCTATACCCAACACTTCTCCTCTGACGAACCTTTCTACGACTCACCCCCGCCCGAATATTCATTTATCGGCAATGCGCTGATATCGCTTGCTCCGCTAGCCCGAAAATTATCCTCTTCCTCCACCGTTCCCATATTCTGTCGATATACGTCAGAAGCGATTGGCTCATGTCGAGTTGACATCAAAATCGTCAGCGTGGTCCTTTCCGCCAAGCACTTGAACGCCTCGAGCGCCTCTACTCGAGCTTCTTCGCCCATCCCCAGCACCATCCTTCCTGGCAGCAAGCTGATATTTTTCCTCACGATTGACACCGTGAAAGGCCTCTCCTCCCATGACTTCTCTGGTGTGCATCTTCAGGTTCGTCTGTCATCGATCGTGGGGCCGAAATTACCAGCCGAGGAGGTGTTTCCGTCTCCCGCTCTCGACATGGAAGCGTCATCCCTTGCCGAGCTCAAATTTCGTCGCAGCTTCTCAATCGTCGCCACCACGAAAGTGATCAACCACCTGCGCCAAGGATACGCCCCTATCGAATTCTTTGCTGCCGTTCGGCCCACATACTTGGAACGTCTTGAACGGTGGGATGAGATGCGAGACCAAAAGCATCAGCCACGTCCTTCGAGCTCCAGCAGTCGGACATCTGAAAGCCGACCAACAACTCTGCCGTTAATGCGGCGCTCGGAGACTGACTTTGTGGTGGAGCAAACCCACGATGTCGTGGCCTGGTTGCAGATCTGCGAGCTTGGGCCGGATGGGTCATATGCCCCAGTCCCAGTGATCTCACAGGGAGCGCTTGACCCCGGGGCTTTCTGTCTGCACCAGGGCCTCCAGCGGCGACTCGTTTTGACACTCTCGTCGAATTCCGGGCAGCAACTACCGTGGCTGGAATTCACGAAGGTACGCATCGGAAACATTCGTCTCTTAGATGCCAAGGGCCGGACGCATGAGTCGATGTCGAGGGTACTCATCACGCTGCCGCTGGCGAAAGACCAGACGGTCGACTTCCGACCTGACGGAACTGGACTCCTGGAAGCCTCCGCCTTATGGGATTCGAGTGTCCATGATTCTGTCCTGCTGAACCGAGTGACAGCGCCCAATCAGCGGGTACTACTCCAGGTGAATTTCGCGGTGGCAGTAGAGACTTGCGGCGACCCTATCCATTTCAATATGGACGCTGCAATCACAATGCGAACCCGTGACGCAAGCCCGCCGTCCAAACTCCTAACATTTTTTGGATCGACCAAAATTATGTCGAAGACCAGCAATGTCTTCAGCGTCCGACTATCGCCACCGCTCACTCGCTCTCCCAAAGATCTTTGGCGGCTTGACACGTCGGAGAAATACGTTCGAGGAGAAGAGGCCTTGGGTGTGTGGAAGCCTCGTGGTATAACGGTCGTGGAGGATTACGAACGATTGGTATCAACGGAGCGCCAAGCAGCTGATGTTCAGGCCGTTCGCGTCATTCTTTCTAACTTCCCGCCCCGTTCGCTTGCGGTGGACGCACTGGCGTGGCGTGCTGATGCCATCCTTTCCAAGTCGCTCGCCTTGTGGCAAAAGCAGTTTGGGCACCGCGGCAAAGTATGTTCGATTTTTGCGTTACTATCGGATAAGACTTGCTCATCGTCCATCCACCTCTGCCAGATTGTCTTGACGCAAGACCCATTCGACCCTGGAGAGCAGCTGTCCTCATCCAAGAAGACGACAGATCTCGGATCGCTTGAAGGATTAAAACTCTTATCGGACACGAAGTTGATACCTCGGAGGTACGACATTCAAATTCTCTCTTATCGTCATACCCAGATTAACAATTCATTTTCCGCTAGTGATGGTGCCACGAAGAAAGGACATCTGATGATCCTGACGGACGCCAGACAAAATACCTGGGAACGGCGTTGGTTTGTACTGAGAAGGTACGTTGGCAAACAAGTTCATTTGAATAATTTTACTGAGTGCTATGAAATGTAGACCCTATTTACACATCTATGCCCACTCGAACGAGATAGAGGAGACGGGAATCGTCAGCCTTAGTGGAGTCAACGTTGAGAGTGACCCACACAAAGAATCCCTGCTCGGGGTAGGTCGTCCCTGCACAACAGCATTTTCTTTCAATGACTGACCAATGAATGCGCACAGAAACCTTTCTGTTTTACTCTCTTTACCGCATCTAATTCCCATGCACTGGCTGCCCCCAGCGCAAAAGAACTCCAGGCGTGGATCTCGAAGCTCGACCCAACCCGTCTGCCCTCTTAATGATCAATGACTGCTACGACTCCTAACGCACGTTTCACCGACCGTCCGGATCAATTATATTAATATCATACGCTCTGCGACCTCCATAGGCCATACCCCACACACTATCGCTTCCTACCCTTTTCTAGATTTCTGCATGACTCGGGCCCCTCTATGTATGATTTCTTATATTATCTGTCAAGGCTGCGTCCTACACATCTTCACTCCAGCGCCCAGCGTCTCTACCAACAAGTAATAATAATCAACCCATGCTGTTCGGCACTTTACGTTCTCCTTCCTGTCTCTCCTCGGAGAACTCTGAGAGCTCGTCTTGTTCTCTGGGTTCTGCAGATTCCTTACAGCCTTCACCTGCTCCATATGCTTTCTCTGTATCTACTTGTCATCGCTGCAACGTGTTTGATATCGTATGATGTATCGCGCAGCATGCTCGAGACCGGGGCCTCTTTCGTTCAAAAACCGGCGTTCGCCGTTGGTGCCCAAAGGAGCATGCAGGGCCGGCCAATTGCACTCTTCGCGGGTGCACTTGCACACCAAGTCAACAGTCACGCGCGCTGCGCTGCTCAGTGCTGACTACTGTCCTGTCGAGCGGAGTCGCTGTAATCACAACAGATGAAACGTTGTGAGCTTATTTGGGACTGGCATCCTAGGCCCATGACCGTGACATTGAAAAGTACACATCGTTGCAGCTGCTGCCTCAGTGCTTGCTGGCGTCAGTGAGTCGCCCAGAAGGGGTATAGCTTTCGGTCATTCTGACAGTGACAGGTCTCGGCAGTGGCGACTTGCGTCAACGAGGTCTCTTGATCACAATTATTCCACGCCCTTCAAAGCCTTCATCGTTCCGCGTTATCAGCCGGGTTTCGATCTTGTAATGCGCAATTGCTGCAGGTCGAAAAGCCCTCAGTGTTCTTGGCCCGGATGTTGTCGCGCCGACAATTTTGGGTCGCCGATAGGGACATGGCAGCTTTCGCCGACGAGACGAGAGCACCTACACATTTCTTTTGTGCTCTAGAACGAACACTGTGGAGAGTGTCATTATCCATCTCAAGGTTGTCCGACACAATGCAAAAGCAGGGTTGACGCACTGGTGCGCCTTTATTGCTGGACAGGGCACACGTGGAACCGCTGTGCTTACTTACTATATCCGGTCCACCAAGTGTGGGGGGCGACAAGACCAGCTCTTAAGCTTCCCCAAGCCGTCGACCAGCAGCACCTTCACAGGAAAAGCTGCAGATAGTCAACATGTGGGAGTTCTTACTGGCAGCTCGGCGCTCCGCATAGTTGCCTGTGAGGTCATGGGGTTCTCTACCTGTCATCAGAGCCGGTTCTGTGGCCTCCCCCTGCACGTCCTCCGGTTATTTTGGTTATATATGTCCAGCCAGCGCGTCCATCCGCCTTCGCGCCGCCGAAATGGTAAACGCTGCGCGCCAAGCACCACTGCCATCGCTGTCCAAGTTACTTCAGGCTCCCTCAGCCCCCGCACGGACGCATTAATTAATTAAATACATACGGTAACGGATTTGGCATCGAGATCACTGCTCGACCTCGAGATTCGCGGTGCTTATCCATCCATCTGTCCCATGACGCTGCCTCAAGTTCGACTGGGACTTCATGTGGCTCTCGCACTTGACCCCTCCCCGGCCCAGAAAAAAAGATGTGTGTATGTACGGGTCCAGGGGGACTCTGTGGAGGCCTGTTGCCTCGTATGCCTCGCCCAAACCAATTTACTTGCTCGTAGAGGCGTGCGCCGAAGTTCCTCCTTTTTCGGGTTTTTTTCGCCGCCGTGGCTCTTTATTCCTCGATTGCAATATTGTGCGAGGGGGACGTGGTGGACTTGACCGAGCCGAATCAAGGTTGCCTGACGCCCCAGCTGTACTTACGGGCGCTTCGCCACACCGGTACCCCCGATCACGATCGTCACGTCGACGCACGCCGTTACGTACCTCTCTACCCTTGAATTTCTCGACAACGCAACATTGAACCTTCTTTACCCCTGTGGACTTCGTGGAGTAAGGAGGGTCTTGAGGGGTCTTGACGACAAAATCATTGCAGAAGCTGTGAAGGCTTCGTCGGGGCCTTGAGGGTTGAGTTTTGATCTGGTCTTGACGCAGGAGTGCCTTGCACGTTCCCCCGCGCCCCCGGCATGTTTTAACTTTATCCTTGTGCAGCGTCACAGGTCGTCGGTGAGCCTTGCTCAAAGGCTAATACCTTATCTTCATGGGGGGTTCTTTAATTGCACCGCGCTTATATGATGTCAGTGCTCCTGGAATGATCTTGAAATTCGGAGCCTTGGGGGAGGCCTCTCAGAATTCGCGCCAGGGAGAGAGTGATAAGAGAAATCCATTGAAGTCGAGATATGTGTACAAATGGTGGTTGGGTTTGGTATTCGAGAGTTGCTTCCGTATGTGTGTAATGCCGTCTATAGTAGGGTAGAAATGGGGAATGCCATGCGGGTGGGTGTTTATCTAGTCCCAAAGGGTCGAAAAAGAGGAAGGGGCGGTCGGAAGACATGATGGCAATGGCATGGCAGGGGGGGCGAGAAGCGAAACGAAGGAAGAGGGGAATAATAATTAATAAGCGGCCCCTACAGGAGGGGGTCCAAGAAAGATAACGATAAGAATAGGCATGGATTTTGAAGTATGCGGGTGCGGGTGCGAGAGCTGGCGTTTAATGTGCGCGAGGGGCTGATTGACGGCGACGGGGTATAGGCGTAGGATAGTGATATACGGTGTAAAAAGGTCCATCCATGCAGGCAAGAAGAAAGCGGTTCTGGCAGGTGTGGAGGGGGTCGTCAATCAGTCGCAGCGGGCGGGAACGTCGTTCGGGCGGATGAAGGTGAGCATGTGGCAGGTGATGTACCCCTTGGCGAAGCCGGCGCCGGCGTAGGCGAAGAGGTAGTGCCACTTGCGCTTGAAGGCGTCGTAGTCGGCGCGCTCGCGTAGCGCGGGGTAGTCTTTCGAGACAAGCTCTTGGGTGAGGTTCGCGTCGAGGCGCCGGCCCCACTCGCGCAGCGTGCGCGGGTAGTGCGCGGCGTGGTTCTCGACACCCTCGAGCGTGAAGGCACCGGCACCGGCAGCGTGCGCGGCGGTGATGAGGGCGGTCGCGGAGGGGAGGCACGAGTTGGGCCACATGTAGCGGCGCATGAAGTCCTCGGCCTGGTAGCCGGAGTAGCGGGACTCGGGGAAGGTGGAGGCAGAGACGACGGCGGTCGCGCCGAACGGCTTGAGCGCAAAGTCGACGAGCTTGAAGTAGGTAGTGTAGTGCTTGGCGCCGACGTGTTCGAGCATCTCGATGCTGACGAAGGCATCGAAGGCGTTTTCCCACTCGGCGGGGATCTCGCGGTAGTCCATGAGGTGCACGCGGACGCGCCCCTGGAGGCCGGCAGCGCGGACACGCTCTTCGGCGAGGGTCTTTTGCTCGATGGAGAGGGTGAGGGTGTCGACCTCGCAGCCGTAGGTGCGTGCAGCCTCGATGGCAAGGCCGCCCCAGCCAGAGCCGAACTCGAGGATGCGGTGGCCAGGCTTGACGCGTGCCTTGGTGAGGACGTGGCGGATCTTTCGGAGCTGGGCGGCCTCGAGGTCACCGGGACGCGGGCCGTCTTCGAGGTCACCGCGAACGCCGCCTTCAGCGTCAGACCAGAGGGCACAAGAGTACATCATTTCACGAGAGAGGAAGGCTTTGAAGAGCTCATTGGACTGGTCATAGGATGCAATAGCGTTGAGGCGGGCCTGGGAGCGGGTCTGGCCGAGAAAAGAGTTGTAGAGGCTGGAAATGGCGGAGGAGAGGCGGGCGACGGCGGAAGAGAGGGTGTCTTCCATGCCAGATTGGTTTTCAAGCCAGAGCTAGAGGGGATATGTTGGCTGAGATAGAACATTGGCAGATGCAGGCACATACGTTCATGCATGCCTTGAGGCTGGAGACGTCGACGTCGCCGATCATGTATGCTTCGCTGACTGCAGAGCGGATTAGTTGAAGTTTAGTTGGAGATTAGAGATTGTAAACTTACAACCAAGATCGCCAGAAAGAAGGATGCGAAGCCAGAAGTTGTCGTTGAGAATTTTGAGGTGGACGTCATTGCATCCTTTTTGATATCTTCCATAATAATGGGTCCCTTCAGAGTCGGAGATTGTCAGATGGCCGATGGTAATCGCTTCGCCAAGGACTGAGAGAATTGAGCTGCGTGCTGCGAAGGAAAAATAAACATGGAATCAAGTAAGCGAGACGCGTCTGCGTACCAAAGGAGACGATCCATGAGCGGGGACTGAGGAGGGACGAGGAGAAGAGGGAAGAGGACTGGAGGGCCTTGGAGGAGGGCACGAAGTTGACACAGGGCTGGGTGGAGGAGGCCATTGTGAGCTGGGAGATGGGAGGAGGCGGTGAGGAATTTCAGGACGCCTGCTGTTCTTTTATAACGCATCTCGTCCCGCTCGTTGAGTCCCCAGATGCATTGCAGATCCGCACAAGTAGAGAGTACGAGGATTCTCATCACGATCCTGGATTCGCGATCCTGGATTCGCAGGATTCCGCCCGATCCCAGCCTCTTCCGATTCTTCTTCCCAAACACATCAGCAATTTCCAGCTCCGCGACCCGAGGAACCTGGCGCGCGACCCTGACGCCTCGGACCAAATCTTGCGTCAACAGATCCACGGTGATTGTCAATCCTCATATGTTTTCAGTCACAAACATGATCGAGGCATGAGGCATCTTGGCCCTTGCGTGCAGTTAGCCCGGCTATTCACAAGAAGTTGTCCATGGATCATGAACCACACACATACGATTATGTATTTCGACGTCCGACGCCCGTGCTATAGTGCTGCTTGTGTCTACTCATCTCTCATCCCCCCGGATCACGCTGCACGTCCCTAGGACCTGTCAGTGTCACCCACTAATTTCCTGCCACTCTCTAATTTCCTGCCAATCGCTCACTCCGAGCCTGAAACGAGCTGCCACACCAAAGCCCCCCCGCCGGGCGCGCAGGTGTACCCGGGCCTGGAGCATTGTCTGACCGCCGGATGTGGCACATCTAGCGACCCATTTATCATTACGCGCTACATCCCGCGGCCACGGCTTGTTTTTTGCGTGCTGATAAGGTTGACGCTCTCGAGATCTGTGATATCCGAGTCGTTGGTTGTTGCTCTTGCTCTTGTTTTCTAAAGATAGCGGCTCGTACGCCACGGCTCGGCGTCAATACACGCATCGGCAGGCATATGATATGACGCAAGTTTGCAACTTTTTCAGAGCATACCTAGACTGAAGGAAATTCAACTCAGCTGGCGACTTCCGGTTTAGTGATCTCTACTGCCTCGAGGAGTCGTGCCATTTGCACGTCCTACTTCCTGGGCAACTGGCGACTTCGCATGCTCAGTCTCATCCAAGTCTGTGTGTGGCCCAGCGCGTAACCAGTTTTGTTCTACTCTCCGGCAGACAACGCGCTGCAACTTGGGCCGGCGGCGAACGCGAATTCGAATTCGAATGGTATTCTTCGATGTCCACGCGTGGATGTTCGGCGTCTTGACTTGGGATTCGGAGAAATAACTTCCCCACCAGACTGTCCGCCGCGCACAATCTCAACACAATCTCTTTCTGTGGCCCCGTCCTCTTCACCCTCTTCGCGCAAGTCTCCACTTTTGGATCTCCTGGAATCCGAGCTTCTCAACGGAGCTCTCCCTTCTACATCGACCGCTGTACGCACACTAGGCTGCCCATCATCGACTGGCCGAACACACGATCGGCGTATCAACCCCCGGTAAAGATCATCATCCTTCGCATAATGACTGTACTGTATACACTAAGTAACATCTAAACCCTGATCTCAAAAGCTTGAAGCTTGAGCGGAGTCTCGCCCCGCCCCGCGATCACCCCGTGAAGTTTAAGAGGACTCAGATCCCCGCCGACGCCGGTAACTTAATCGTGGTGTTCAGAGATTTTATGCAACTTGCAGCAAATGACGAGCGGTGTTGACATTAAGTATGCGCTGCCGTGTGTTATTGCCATATTATTAAGAACTACAGCAAACTACCGCTCGACGCGTGCGCGTACCTAAAGAACGGCAGGGCAGGACATAGTTGGCTGACAGACCAACAACAGGCGAGACCCTTTTTGTAGGTTTACCGAAAGATGGAAGATGTGCATCCAATGTTATGGCAGAGAAGCCACAACGGAAGAAGCCAATCGAGCATAATCTGTCAGGCTTGGCGGCCACAGCGCCTGATTGGCGAGATATACGTATGCATGTATGTAGCAGCCTGCGCACTCCAGCAGAACACAATACATACCGATCAGCGTGCGTGCCAGATTACCTTACAGTATTGTGCATATGACAGTGGTGTGCGCGATGAGGGCGAGATGCGGCGCAGAAGCACGGCCTTCAAGTGGCGAGACCAGAGTGCTGGGACGCACCCTAAAGCTTACTATAGGGGCGCCAGTGGGTTCGTTCAATTCTACTGCCCTATACTTACTTGCTCGCAGCGGGGATCGCCATCGCGGAGGGGTGTGCCCGCAGATCGGCAACTTGGGCTTTAGGCTTTCGTGGGCCGCCGGACATCAGGTAGCACAGAATTGGCTTCGCAAGGTTATGCAGGGGTGGTGGGCACACATGATCCACGACACGCATGTGCGCATGTGCACGCGTGCGTGCGAGGACTCGAGCAGAGCAGCAGGCCCCAGGGCGCGCTGGAGCATAGTAGGGGTGCACGGGGATCTGAGCGAGCGGCGGCTGGGATGGGGCTGGCTGGGATGGAATTTCCGAACAGAACAGATATGAAGATGGGAAAGGGGGGCAGGCTGGAAATGGAAAGTGTGGAAAAGGAATAAGGGGAGAAGAGAAGAGAAGAGATACATACATAAATACATGGCGAGAAGAGGAGATGCGGCGTCTTGCCTGGGCCAGCCGATATGGGCTAACTCTGAGAAAGTCTTGCCCCGTAGCGCCTGAATCCAGAGCCCAAGCAGAAGGCTGTGATGAGAAGTCGAGCACGTAGAGAAGACATAGGCGAAAGAGGGCCGCGCCCAGCGCCCAGAATTTTTGCACGCACGCGAAGAGAATTCGTACATAAGAGAAAACAGAATTGCGAAAGGCAATGTCATGGCATGGCATATCGCGTCAGGCAGCCTCATTAACGTTCATAGTGGTTGAGATCCACACCATTGATGGATCCGATCTGGTCAAACTGTGTTAATGAACGATCGCGACTGTAAGGTGGTATGTAAGAAGCAAGGATGGGAGTGGGTGGGAAAGCGGCACGGGGTCGGCGACAAGGGGTCCCTCTTGGACGATCCCCGCCGGCGCCGTGAGGTCGTAATCGGATGTGTATGTGGGCCACTGTGGGCATAAGGGGTTTCAAGCGCGAACGAGGTACGCACGCCATTTGAGAGAAGCGCGTGATGTGCAGTGACACTGACTGAAAGGAGTCTGCAGACTGGGGCGGGAGGATCAAGACATGCTGGAGAGAGGGGAGGGAAGATTTTCGCGGACGCGAGGGCGCGGCGATGGCCGTGTTGCGGAAGCTGCTGAGGCGTGCGCCTCCTTACCGCCCCCCACCCCCCCGCGATTCTATGCGAGCGACACATGCCGTCCGGGTAAAGGCGAACGACGGCGAAGTGGCCTGATTGGGGTGCAAAACTGAGCACGCAACGGCGACGCACACGTAAAAACGCGCGCGCGCTGAGCTCGAAAGCTGGCAAGATGCCGGGGTGACAAATGTAGGGTGAGACATAGTAGACCCGCGTATAGACCCTTTGCAATCGCACCTTGGATCTTTGGGGGAAATTCCATGTTCGGGTTGCACTGAACAGCATGGTGCAAGTCCATCATCATGGCATTCCTGGACCGCGCACTGACCTTCTATTCTCCCAGGCGAGTTGAGATCCTCCGTTTCGTACAAGAACAGACCACGCTATTATTGGACTCCACGCATCGTTGCGAAGATTCCCAAGTTCCATAAATTATGCGACACTCGCGGGAAAAACGAAGAGAGGGTTTACGATGTCCGGTAACCCGCTGTCCAGAAAAGAGGCCTTGATTGAAGTCATGGTCGCCGGTCGGGAGAAACGTAATCATGTGTGGACGATACGAGTGGACCTGAAAACCTGGATTATATTTTTGAGTTGCACTTTGTATGAGGTAAGTTTCTTTTGTGGTGGGATCGAAGGTCATGCGTATTGTGGAAGGAAAGGATTGGATCGTTCGAGGGGAGAAAAAGGAAGAAGCATAGGAAGATCCACGGCTGGATGGCATCGAGTTCCATTAATCAGTAATACACTGTTATACACGAGTCCTGTATGACAGCCATAGAAATGAGCAGGGGGGAAGCGAAAAACACAAAACACACTGTAATATGCAACTCTCGGTCGTACAATCATACAGCCACCTCTGTTCGCCCTTGCCCTAGCTCGCCCGTCTTCAACACTGATGGCTGCGGTGGCGATGTTGTTGAACTGTAATACAGCCTTCCAGCAACGTCGCCTACGACCCAGTCTAGGCCTTCTACAAGGTTTGCACCGGTCACGGCGCTGCACGACCATATCGACCAGTGATGCGTCGTGATTGCTCCGAGGTCGAGAGCCTATGCGTCGGGGTGAGTAAAGACGCAAGCGGCGAAGACAGAAAATGCACCTGCTGAATTTCTGCTGCGCTTAGCGAGCCCTGTAGATCTTGTTTATTGGCAAAGACGAGCAGAGATGCGCCTGCCAGCCGCTGTGAGCGCAGATGGGCACATCAGGACGATGAATGAGAAAGAAACACGGCGGTGTGGGACTGCACTCACGTCTTCGGTAAGGAGCGCGTGCAGCTCCTCTTTGCAGTCTGTCATACGCATGCGATCGGTCGAGTCGACAACCCAGACGATCGCGTCCGTTTGTTCGAAATAATTTCGCCAATACGGCCGCAATGTGCGCTGGCCACCGACGTCCCCTAGCTTCTGTGTCAACTGTCAAGGTTCATGGGGCTGAGTGAGAAACCTTACAGATGTTGAGAGTGTACCTTGGTGTGAAATCAGTTTGGGCGTTGTGATGTGCGGTAATTGCACTCTTACTTGCCGTGCACGAAGGTCTTTATGTTGAAACCAAGCGTTGGGCTAATGCCCTTGATGTCTTCTCCGTTCAGCTTCTTCATGATCGTCGTTTTACCTGCGTTGTCCAGCCCGCTAGTTGAATGTCAAGTCACTGAACGCTTGAGCAATGACGGAAACATACAGGAAAAGGATACGCATCTCCTTCTCTTTCCGACGATTCTTTCGTATAATAGTAAGAAGGCCCATTGAAACGAATTTTCGTATCAGGAAAGCTTTTCGGTTCAAGAGGAATCGAGCTCGGAGCAAGTGGGTTACTGTGACAAGTTGGTGGCAAGGGAAGATGCACGGAAACGGATGAGCGGAATCCGGAACTACGGAGGCGATCTTTCGCATCCGCTGAGCGCGCATCCACCACCAAATCATTGCAGCACTTTCTCCATCCTCTCGATCAAACTAAGATGCCGCCTAAAAACAAAGGAAAGAAAGGAAAGAAGGGTGACGATGATTTCTGGTACGCCGATCAAAGCCGTATCGGTTCTCATTTGGTAACAGGTTATCCAGGGACAAGACAGGTGAGACTGTCGCGACCAACCCGCTTTCTGCAGCAGCGCCTGCAGATGAAGAGTATACGGGATCCAACACCGGCTTCAAGGGAGGATTCTCGGGATATGCGGCGCTGAACATGGCTGATGATGGACCCGCTGAGGAGGAGGAGGAGGACTTTGGTGGTCTTATGGTGCGTACTCGTCATCGATTGCATGAACCAAGGTATTTCTGACATTTTCCCCATTACAATAGTCTACCTTGAAGGCGACGGCCAGCAAAGGAAAGAAGGACAAGAAAAAGGCCAAAAAGGGCGCTATTGACTTCACCGATCTCGCAGAGGTTGAGGACGGAGAGGCACCAGCCGAGCCCCAGGGACCCATAACAGTAACTGCTGATGATCTGGATGACGAATGGGGGCCCGTTAAGGACAAGAAGAAGAAGGATAAGAAGGGCAAAGGCAAGAAGGGCAAGGCCCAAGTTGACGAGGACGAGGAGGATGCCGAGGAGAAAGCAGGTACGACTGGTCTTTCGTATCTCTCATTTACCACGGTCTGACGACCGTCTGCTCAGATGCATCTGAAAAGGTTACACCTGCAGCTGTGGAGCCTGCTGCCTTACCCAAGGAGGACGACGGTGAAGAGGCCGATGATGCAGGTCCTAAAATCCTTTCCAAGAAGGAGAAAGAGAAACTTAAGAAGGAACGTGAAAAGGTGCGCGTCTACGTCATATTTTCTGCATACCACAACAGACTGATTGACCACTTGTGTCGATTAGGCGAAAAAGAAGGCTCAGGCCGCTGCTAAAAAGGCCGAAGCAGGCGAGACTGCTACACCCGAAACACCCGCTCCTCCCACTGCCGCAAAGGATGAAGGAGAAGATGGAGACGAGGCTGCTGGTGGGGAGGGAGGTGACTCCAAAAACAAGAAGAAGAAGAAGAAAAAGGCGAAGAAGGACGAAGATGCACCGGCACCAACACCTACGCCTGCTCCTGCGTCGACAGCGGCAGGAAAGAAGAAGGGCGGCATTAGTGCACTTAAGGCGATGATGGAGGAGAAGAAGCGTTTAGAGGAGGAGGCGAAGCGTGCACAGGAAGAGGAGCTCCGCCGAATTGAGGAAGAGGAGAGGCGGCTGGAGGAGGAGGAGCGCAAGAAGGAGGAGGAGCGCCAGAGGAAGAAGGACAAGGAGAAGGTATGCCGCTTTCGACTGTGTTCGCATTGTGTACATATTCTAAACGATCCTACAGGCGAAGAAGGAGCTCGCAAAGAAGGAAGGACGGCTCCTCACCAAGAAGCAGAAGGAGGAGAAACAGATGGCGGAAATTCGTAAACAGGCACTGCTTGCGTCGGGCGTGCAGATCGAGGGCCTACAGCAGGCCTCTGGGAGCGCACCAGCTGTTAAGAAGGTGGTGTACGGCAACCGCAAGAAGAAGGGCCCCGCTGCCAAGGGCCCTTCGAAGGAGGCGTCCCCCGCCCCTGAATCGCGCCCGCGATCGCCTGAACCCCCCGTGGAGGAAGCCAAACCTGTAGTTGTGGAGGAGGAGAAGGATGAATGGGACGCGACGAGTGAGGAGGAGGTGGATATCGCTAAGGAGGTGGATGGCGCTAAGGAGGTGGACGGCGCTAAGGAGGTGGATGGTGTTAAGGATGATTGGGACGCGTCGAGTGACGAGGAAGCAGCCAAGCCCGCCGCACCTGCGCCCGTAGAGAAGAAGAAGCCCACACCAGCAACAAAGGCGCCGGCGAAAGGTATGTGGTGTCTCCATTTCTGAGTGTTTCTCACATCGCATCTTCAGCCCAACCCGCTCAAAAACCAGCAGCGAAAACAGCACCGGCGGTCAAGCCTGCAGCCAAGGGTGCTCCGATCAAAACCATACCCAAAGAGCAGGAGTCATCATCAGAAGAGTCCTCCTCCGAAGACTCGGACTCAGGCTCGGAGGACGATTCGGAGGACGATAGCTCAGAGGAGGAATCCTCTTCAGACGAAGAGCTGACCCAGACCCAGAAGATGGCGGCGCAACGCAAGCTTGAGGCTGCCGAGCGGAAGAAGAAAGCGCATGAGGCCGCTTTGGCTGCCAGGAGCAAGGATGACCTCCGTAGCCCCATTTGCTGTATTTTGGGACACGTCGATACCGGTAAGACGAAGCTTTTGGACAAGGTAAACAGTGGTTCATCATTTTCCCTTTCGTGTGCTAATACGAGCCGTTTGCTTTATTAGATTCGCCAAACGAATGTCCAGGAGGGTGAAGCCGGTGGTATCACGCAACAGATTGGTGCAACTTACTTCCCAGTCGATGCAATCAAGACCAAGACTCAAGTTTTGAACAAAGTTCGTTTCTTTCATATTTTTGCTGGAAGTCCACAGTGACCCTTCAAACAGGATGGCAGCCAAGAATACAAGATCCCTGGTCTGCTGGTCATTGATACCCCTGGACACGAGTCGTTCACCAATTTGCGCTCCCGTGGCAGCTCGCTTTGTAACATCGCTATCCTTGTCGTCGATATTATGGTGCGCTCCCATTAATACATACTCACAATGCCCTACACTTATGCTTCGCGAACAGCACGGGCTTGAGGCCCAAACACTCGAATCTCTCCGCCTCCTTCGCGACCGTAAAACTCCGTTTATCGTGGCGCTGAACAAGGCATGTTTCACTCAGCAGTTCGGATTTCTTACACTGTTTCCAACCCCTCCCTCCCCAGATTGATCGTATATACGGTTGGGAGGCGACACCAGACGGCGCCTTCCAAGAGTCGCTCGCGAAGCAGAGCAAGTCTGTGAAGCGCGAGTTCCAAGACCGCGTGGACAAGACCATCCTCGCGTTTGCCGAGGAAGGTCTCAACGCGTGCCTCTACTACGACAACAAGAACTTCGCGCGTAACGTCTCTTTCGTTCCGACTTCCGCTATCACTGGCGAAGGTGTTCCCGACATGATCATGCTCCTCGTAAACCTCACACAACAGCGCATGAGCGAGCGCCTCATGTACCTGTCGGAGCTTGAGTGTACGGTGCTTGAGGTCAAGGTCATTGAGGGATTGGGCACAACCATTGACGTGGTACTCTCAAATGGTTACTTGAGGGAGGGTGACAGGATTGTGGTTTGCGGCTTGAACGGCCCCATCGTCACGCAAGTGCGCGCGCTGCTCACGCCCCAGCCTCTGCGCGAGATGCGCATCAAGGCATGTTCTTCTTACCTTTTAGTGAAATACATCTGACGAAGATATCTTTCAGTCTGCGTACGTCCACCATAAGGAGGTCAAGGCTGCATTGGGAGTCAAGATCACTGCATCCGACCTCGAAAAGGCCATTGCAGGTTCACGCCTGCTGGTGGTTGGACCGGATGATGACGAGGATGACCTGAAGGAGGAGATCATGGAAGATCTCACAACGCTGCTTAACAGCATCGACAAGTCAGGACGTGGTGTTTGCGTCCAGGCATCGACCCTCGGTTCTCTTGAGGCACTGCTCGACTTCTTGAAGGTCAGCGAGATCCCTGTCTCCGGTATCAACATCGGTCCTGTGCACAAGAAGGACATCATGCGTGCCGCGACGATGTTGGAAAAGGCGAAGGAACTTGCCTGTATTCTTTGCTTCGACGTCACAGTAGATAGGGAGGCCGAGCGCCTTGCAGAGGAGATGGGTATACGTTTGTTCAAAGGTAAATTATTCTAAAACTCAATTATCGCCGATTACTGGATGTTAACGGCGATTGTCCGCAGCGGATATTATTTACCATCTGTTCGACTCGTTCAAGGCATACAACGCGGAGATCACAGAGGCGAAGCGCAGGGATGCTGCGCCTCAGGCAGTCTGGCCTTGTCGTCTCAAGGTTATTGCAGCGTTCTGTAAGCGGGATCCCATCATCTTGGGTGTGGACATCCTCGACGGCACACTGCGGGTGGGGACACCCCTTGCTGTCGTAAAGACAGATCCAGTCACGGGCAAGAAGGAAATCATTCCTCTCGGAAAGATGTGCGTGCGGATCGCCTTGCTAGTCCGCGCTTGACTCACAGTTTTTTTGCAGAACTTCACTTGAAATTAACCACAAGACTTTCGACGTAAATTTCTTTTTTTTTCATTTTACATCGTGGAATCCGGAACTTATTCAATTTTTTCTTCAGATCGTGAAGAAGGCGCAGGCGGGTGCGGGTGTGGCGGTCAAAATTGAGCATGCCGTCTACCAGTCTGCGAAGATGTTCGGTCGACACTTCGACGACAAGGACGAGATTCTCAGCCACATCAGTCGCCAAAGTATTGACGTGCTCAAGGTATGAAATTGCCTGATCACCCTCCTCAAGGTCTCAATTGGTGCCTATTTTTCTAGAGCTCGTTCAAGGCCGATGTTTCGATGGAGGAATGGCATCTAATCAAAGCCCTCAAGCCGGTATGTTGCGCTAGTAAAACTTTCAACCAATGCGGTCTAATGACCAGTGAAAATACAGCGGTTCAATATTCCTTAGAACTAATAGAAGGCTTTTTGTCCCACGTAAGCCAAACCTCGAGAGTCGAACATTTTCATCAGGGGGTGGCCGGAACATAAACGGAATTGTTTACATTCTATTTCTTACATAAGCAACCATTTATCCTGCTCGTATCAGCAAATTTTTGTACCTGCTCTCCTCCACCCAACCTCCACCTCGCCATGTCTTCAGACTCTATCCCTAAGCCTACGAGCGACCAAGAGGGCGCGTCGTCCGTCGACCAAGATGAACTCCTGCTGGTATGACCCTTTGGGCATGACCTGGGGTTTGCCTACGCCGATCAAGCACTGTTATCGGTAACGTCCATCATTAGTATTCTGGTAATACTGGCATATATGGCTGCGGGTATCCTCTTCGCTTTTCATTGGCTCTCTCTCGTGCCTCATTGTGCCGATGAGGAGTCGTGGAATTCGAAGGGGATTGAGATCATACCGCTTGAACCTGAACAGCGCTTATACCTGCGTAGGGAAGCCTCCAGTATCGCCATACTCATTGACCCCTCATAGGGGCGCCGTGCAGAGAGACTAACCATTCTATTTTATCCAGCAAACCCTTGGTTACAAACAGGTAAGTCTGGCTTTTAATCTGCTCACGGTTGCTGATTTTTCTTTTCAGACCCTTCATCGCGGATGGCACCTCTTTGAAAGTTTCTGCACCAGTTTCTGCGCCATGAATTTCATTGGCGGTGCAAGGTATGTGCTTGCAAACCATCATACTCGTGCACGTCGTAACGGAAACAATTTGCAGGTCGTTCCTTTTCATCGGCATCTTGGCTGGTGGCCCTGCTGCCATCTGGTAATTATCTTTACTTGCTCACTATTTGTCTCTTACCTGACTCTGTCTAGGTCGTCGTATCTTATCACCATAGTTTTCATGACGATTACTGCGGCCGTGCTCGCAGAAATTTGCTCGGCACTGCCCGTCAGTGGCTCCATCTACATCTGGGCTGCTGAGAGCGCGGGACCCAAATACGCGCGCTTCGTAGGCTTCATCGTGGCATGGTGGACATGCACGGCCTGGATGACCTTCACCGCTGGCAACTGTCAGGTATGCTGGACCGTTCCCTTATCATACAAGGCACTCATGTTATTTATAGACGACCGCAAACTACATTGTGTCCCAGTTGGCTGTCTGGGAGGTCGACTTCCCTGGAGGGATCAGCAACGAAAATGTCAAATGGCGCGCCTTCATTTGGATATTGTCAGAAGCACTCCTGTTCGTGACCGTGTTGATCAATTATCTCCCACCTCGTGTCTACACCAAAGTCTTCAAGTTTTCGCTTGCTCTGATGATGCTTGACTTCTTCCTGTGCCTCATTTGGCTTCCCATTGGTGTAAAGAAGACGTACGGCTTCCGCACAGCATCCGAAGTATTCACTCAGACCTACAATGGAACGGGGGCGCCTGCTGGCTGGAACTGGATGTTGTCCTTGTACGCCTTTTTTCATCAAATTGTTGAGCTGATAGCTGACATGTTCTATGCAGCCTGTACACAGCTGGATCAATTACCGGCTTCGATGCATCGGGACACGTTGCTGAAGAAACGAAGAACGCTCGGGTTGTCGCAGCCAAGGGTATCCTCACCAGTGCTATCGCCACCGGTGTTATGGGTTTCATCACTACCATCCTCTTCTTGTTCTGCACCCCCAAATACGACCTGCTGTTCTCTCTCGGCGCTCCTCAACCATTTGTGCAAATCTACGCGCTTGCCTTGGGCAAGCCTGCCAGTGTATTTATGACCGCCCTGGCAGTTCTCGGTCTGATCATGGTATGCAAAATTGGCTTTTCTGTATGGAGCGAAGTTCGCTTACCCTCTGCATTAGAATACGAGCATTGCCATCGTCGCATCGTCGCGCCTTGTCTATGCCGTCGCCCGCGACGGTGTCCTGCCCCTGTCCGGGTGGATTGGCAAGGTCAGCAAGGACGGCCAACCCAAGAATGCTATCACCGTGATGTACGTTTTCGGCGCCATCCTCCTCTGCTCCATTCTCCCCAGTGAGGTCGCGTTCTACTCGTTGGTCTCTGCTGGTGGTGTCCCCACCATTGCGGCCTACGGCCTCATCGGGCTCCTACGCCTCACTATGACTCGTGACCGCTTCAAGTCGTCATACTTCTACCTCGGCAAGCTTGGTGTTCCGTTCTACGCCGCCGCAGCCATCTTCAACGCCATCGTCTTTTCCGTGGACATCTCTCCATTCTTCTTCCCTACCACCTCGGCGACGTTTAACTTTGTCAGTGCTCCCACTTACATCCCACTTACACCTATCTGGTTTAGCTGCAGGCCACTGACAATTCTTTGTGCAGGCCTGTGTCATCTTCGGTGCTGTTACCATCTTCGGCATCGTTAGCTGGTACTTCACCCCCGAGGATAGGTGGCTCCGTCGCGACATCCTCGTTAAGGGCCTCGAGAACACCGATGCTCCCATCGAAAATACGGACGCACCGACCGCCAAATCAGACAGCGCAAGGAACTAGTGGGGTGTAGCGTTGGTGGTGGAACGGAGGAAGGCCAGATTAGAATAGAAGGGTAGACCACTCACTGGGCGGCAAGTACGATTTCTTGCACATACTTAAACTAAGATTTTTGTCTTCGTGTTTTCTTCGTTTATTTGAATCATACAGGCATTATTAGAGATAGTCGAGTCAAGCAGAGAGACATGAACTGATTCGACACACATGAAATATCGCGCAGATGCTGGTAGGTTGTGGGGTGTGGTAGTGTGCGTCAAATTGTGGCACGCCTCAAGAAAGCCCTGGGGACCTTGCAATCAGCCTTTTACCAAAGTCGAAAGCAATTCAACTTTCCTACCAATGTCGCGTGTCCTTGAAAATGCCCCAGTGTTCGTCGATCATCAGGCTAGAAGAGCCGGGTTCCGCAAGGCTGCGACCATTGGCTTTGTTTTCAATGTTTTGCATTGCATCGCGAAAATTTCAACATTTCATTTCGACCGCGACATGAAGCGGCCGCGAACCTGGCATGACGAGGTGGAAAGTCAGCAACACTCCTTTCGTAAGTCTCAACCCAGGAGTCACGGCGGGAAATGAGACTTGTGTCCTGAATTCCCATATCATCTCTAGTCACCGGTTTGTCTGCTTCAAAAAACTTTTTCACTCGAGGTGACGGATGTTTCAAGGTAAACAACTTTCTCAGGAGGTTATTCATGCCCTAGAAAGACATATCGTGACCTGTCAAGCGGGGCGTGAAGCTCAGGCTGCAAAGAAGAATCTACAGGTATCGACTTTACGATCATTTCTTGCGCTGCGCTGCTGAAATGGACTTGATTGCAAAAGGATAGGCCACACGTAATTGAGACTGTGCGCGCACTCGCGCACTCCAACAATCGGCTATCCACAGAACAGCGACGCACTCTAAGGGCCATCTACGATGAAAAACTGGCTGAGATACAAGACACCAACATCGAGATGTATCGCATCCAGTTACAGATAGATGGCCTCATGAAGCGGCTCAAGGATTGCGACAACAGGCGTTCGCTTCAAGTGGAACAGGCTGCCTTGTACCGGTTTCTATTTGCCCCCGTTCGTCTCCTCCCCCCAGAAGTCCTTGGCAGAATCTTCCAGTATGCCTTAATGTATCGTGGACCACGCCGGCGCGAAACGTCTCCCCTTTCTCTATCCCACGTCAGTTCAGCTTGGAGGAACGCGGCACTGTCGTGTCTCAATCTCTGGGTAGATCTCCAGCTGTCTCCAGGCCGCTGGCACGGATTGGCACTGTTTAGGCTTTTGCGGTCACCCAGTTCAGGGTCCTTGGTTTCAAGTGCGGGCTCATTGGTCAAAACCTGGTTTGGCCGGACTGGAACATCCCTTCCACTCACACTCTCCATGCGGATGAATAATGATACCATGAAGCTTGACGGGCGCATCACTGAGACGCTTTGTCTTACAATGGTACCTTTCTCTCCGCGATTCTCTCTACTTTCCCTTGTATTTGTGGACAAATCGCATCTGTTCCTCCGTCCATTCTTCTCAATACAGCCGGGTTCCTTGTTGAACCTGGAATCACTACAACTGCTCGATTTTACCACCACAATCAGAGATTCCCTCCCCGTCACCGTATTCGATGCTTCGCCACGTCTTCGACATGTCCATCTTCGCGTTGATCCCTTCATCATCTCCGACCCCACACGGTTCCCCTTGCCGTGGGCGCAGCTTACTTCCTTGATTGTTGAAGGGTCGGTGGCGTTTGCGGATTTCGTAGTCTCATTTCTTCAGTCTCCACAACTCTCCACGGCTCGCTTCACTTTGGTCGACGTAGCACTTGACCCCAATGATGAAGCCTTGGTGGCATCAGAGCCAGTCGTGTTTGCATCCCTGGTCGACTTGACGCTCCAATTCACCGGCCGGACTGGACTAGACCTAGACCCAGAGCTAGTCCCCACCTTCCTCACGCTGGTTCGTCTCCCGGTCATTGAAACGCTCAAGCTCGCGTGGCACCCGAAATATTATCCACCCGCCGAAATGCTGCCATCCATCAACAACGGACAGGCCATGCTCACCATCCGCCGGCTCTGTCTCTCGACCGTCGAGACCGGGAGGGATAATGTCTTCCAATGTCTTAGGGCCTGCCCGCTACTGGAACAATGTCACCTGGCGTGGTCCTCTGAATCCAATGAACTCGATCCTTTAGAATTCCTCGAAGATTTATTGGACCGAAGCTCGTCTAATTCCAACACGACACCATTGATGCCCCACCTGCGATCGTTTGTGTATGCTTTTCATTCGGAGGACGTGATCGAAATGTGGGCCGACGAGGCGTGCTCGGCAGTAGGCCGTACTTTCCGCGATCTTCTTGTCTCGTGGACGCAGGACACAAGGCGCGCACATTCCCTGGAATTTGCAGCTCTGCTTGCATGCAACTTTCAACGTGCATGCAATGCTGAACTGCGCGAGGTGACTGAGCAGGAGATGTTGGACAACATGGCAGACAGCCTTCAAGGAGTGCCTTCGGAGGTCACCCTGGAGAAGGCTGTGATCTTGTCGTATAATGACCTTTCGAAGATGTTTGGGCTAGCAGATATGGATGCTGCGAAAAACGCACCGAAAATGTACTATTGATTAGCATCCGACTATGTACAGTACGTCGTCGAGCTGCGCAGGTGTCTGGGTAATTCTGATGATACCTCTTCCTTGGCGGTAGATCGTCTTATCTCGTGTTCATTCTATTCTCAAAAATGCACCCATCAAGAAAGTAGGCTATGCGGTCACGAAGAGATGGAGAAAAAAAACTAATGGTTGCAATCATCGTATCCTGAAAATCCACGTTCGTCGTCCTTTCCGCGCCCCACCGCCGCCCTGTCATCCCCTATTCTTCTAGTGTACCCGTTCCCCGCCCCCTGCCCAGCCACCCCCCGCCCCCTCCTCTACTCCTTTCTCCGCTCCCCCACCTGATCCTCTGTACTCACGCCACGCTCCTCGCGCAATCCCCCATACCACACGCACGCACACAGGCTCCCCGTGCCACACTCCTCGCGACGTTCGAATGAATGTATGTAAATGTAAATTTTCCTTACCGTCCAGTCGCCCAATCGGGGTGAAAAACATACACCAGCACCACGATCCATAATGGTCTTCATACACCAGCACCATGATCCATAATAGTCTTCAAGTTCCTGTGTGGTCTGTGTGGTCTGTGCCCCGTGTCCCGTGCCCAATGCCCCAACCTGTCAAGGAAAAAAGAAGGGAAGGTCAAGGCGAAAGGAGGTAGTAGCCCTACGTGAAGTAGGCCATGTAGGTAGCACGCCTGCCACAACAGCTGGACTATAGACTTTTGGCATTTGGGCACTTATGCTTGGACGCCCTCACGGACACCTCTTGACTTGTATGGACCTTGCTGGACGACAGCCTGAGGACTTTACCGGACCTTACTTCCGACTAGTATACCTACCCTTGACTTCGTGCTCGGACTACCATCGTGGCCCTCAAGGCCTGGTCTGTGCGCAGTAGCAGTATATAGGTCTATGTCACCGTTGTGTGTGTCCATATCCTATCCCATCATGTGCAGCTGACTTGTGGCGCCCGAGGCCTCCGTGATCGTTGTCGGATCAAGCTCGTAATAGTATCACATGAGTACATTGAGAGGGAGGACAGCGAGCCTAGGCGTCAGAAATTCGTTCCATGCATCGGTAGAGTGTAGAAGAATGGTATAAGCGTAATGCATATGTGTTATGCGTCGCGTTACAGGACAGAATAGATATTGGCCTCGATGAACTATTCGCGCATCACCCGCAAGTTAAAAATCGCCGCCGAAATCATCACCGCCGCCGTAATCATCGCCACCTCCGTAATCTGAAAAATCACACCAGATATCAGTTCAGCCGTTGACAACTTAACACGCAGGCGAAACGAATGCGCCAGCAACGAAAGACACTTACCGCCGCCGCCGTAATCTAGAAAATCAATGCACCAGGTATCAGTTGAGCCGTCGACAACTTGACGCGCGAAAGCGCCAGCAACGCAAAATACTTACCATCGCCGTAGTTGTTATTGATGATCGTGACATCCCCACGATCATCGTGGTCGAACGCATTGGCCAGCAGCGCGCCTCCAAGCAGACCCGCACCTCCCGCGGCGAGCATCCCACCCATCCCCACGCCTTGCTTCTGGGGAGGAGGCGCCTGGGCGTATACCACTTGTGGTGGCGGCTGTCCGTACCCCCCGCCTGCGCCTGGGTAGCCACCACCTTGGTTATTGTTCTTTTTCCCGAAGAGGCCACCGAAGAGACCTAGTTACGAAGACATGCGTGTAAGAGCCCAGCGTACCGAAAAGGGGTTCAGCCCACCCACCTTTGCTTTCACGGTTGTTGGTACTGCCCCCGCCGTATTGCTGAGGGTGTTGTGGCGGAGGTTGCCCGTAACCGCCTCCGTACCCACCCTGCTGAGGCGGGCCCCCGTAGCCCGGTCCTCCTCCATAGCCACCGTACCCGCCCTGCTGCGGTGGTGGCCCCGAGCCATATCCAGGACCGCCGGCGCCGCGGTACCCGGCATCGGCCTGGGGGAATCCCAACCCGTCGCTGCTCTTGTTATCGCCACCGTATCCAGGGCGTGTGCTGTTGTTGGGTGGGGGTGGGCCGGAAGGAGGGGCATATTGCGCAGGAGGAGCGGGGCCGAGAGGATGCTCCCATGTTATATGTGGGGGGTTCGCTCGGGTGTTTACGTAGAACCTGCATGCGCTTTCAGCAACGGGCACTGAGCGGCGAAAAAAAGCGATCTCACCAGGCTTTGTAGCTGGGAAAGCAAGAGGTTTCGTTCAGAATCTATCTATGTGATCAAGATAAGATCATGCTACTCACTTTCCGTCGAATTGGGTTATCCAGCCCGCTGGGAGGGGCCGAGTATCTGGATTTGAGGGGGAATCGTACGATGGCGGGGCAGACATTCGTCGTCGCTGTCGAGGTGAAAGAGAGAAATATGATATAAGCAGATGTGGGTCAGGATCTCAGTATTTATTTATTATTGGTTGGCCTCGGACACAGCGGCACAGCCCCACGCAGTACATAGCCGGAATCCCCGTTATCCAGAAGTTTCCCGTACGTGGACTGTTGTGAATGGTTCGTAGCCTGATACTGATACTAGCGCTCTGGTGGCTGTGGTTAAGACGATGGCTGCCGCCGTTGAACTGAAGGCGCCGCAGTCGACTTGAATGGCATTGCCGACCCATGTTTCTTTTCTTGGATATGCGACCGATAAAAACTCGATAAAAACTCGAGCACGAGCAGATGAGCAGATATCGATCCTGTCGAGATCAGGCGTGATAATTGCAAGCAAAGTTGCAACATATGAAAAATCTAGAAGCGAACTACCCCGATGACAGTGTATAGGCTGTGATAGGTTGTGAAATGTCCTGCAAGTATGTGTCTGAACTGAACCAAAGGGGAAAAAAGAGTAAGGCCAAGGAGAAGATACAGGTACCGAAATATGAACGCGCCAGAGAACGACACCGAAATCACGATATGGAGGGTAGGATGGTGACGAAGACGGCAGGGATGTGGTAGCCACAAGGGAACACGTAGCGAAATTGACAAGGATTCTGGGCTCTCCCAACTACTCACCGTCGGCTTATCGAACGAGAGCTCCTCCCTGGCGACTCTTCGCGATCCAACTCAAATTCTCGGTCATCGGCATTGGGCAGGGAATCTCACGACCCGGCCTGTGCGTGGCTGGTGGTTGGAGATCATACCCAAGGTCGCGTCTGAAGGCAAAGCTCATCGATGGGCCTTGAACGTCGTGGCCAGATGACGACCCAGCCGAGTACCAAGCAGACTGCATGTTACAGATAGAGTTAATGCTGCTTGCGTAGTAGCCAGCATAGTCATGATCGGGGTCGTCGTGCGTGTTGCGTACAAGAGTATCCATAGTACAAGACCCGCGAGGCGCGTCGTTTAATGACATCTGGCTGAGCGGTCCTCCGAGAGTGTGTATCAGTTACTATTAGACCGGTCGACGAAGGATTGAAGCTCAGTCAGGATCGCTAGAAGAGGGCCCCGCTGAAGAGTATCCATGACCAGAGCAGATATATCCTTCACAAGAGCAGGGAGGCTGCCCACTGTACAGGAGTCTTACCCCTTCTCAGCTGCCGCGGTGACAGTCTTAGAAGCCGTCGGCTCTATCATCTTTCAAGTTCCAGTTGTGCTCCTGTTTCCCGTCAGCGCCGGTGTTGGAGGTTGTTCGCTGGCTGTAACATTGAGGTTTGTCGCGAGCCTAGCCTCGCCGCCGCGCCACGTCCAGCGCGCCCGCCTGCTTTTGTTCTCGGTGCGACTTGAGCCTGCATCAGGCTTAATAATTGGGAAATGCGCCACCAGTATACGTAGACGTATCAGGCCAGTCGCATGTGCCATACTATGATCGCAGAGGTTGTGTCGGGGACGTCGTCAGGCTGAGATGTCGAAGGGGTGGCGGAGAAAGTAGTGGCGAATCAATCGCAGAGATGTCGAGCTGCCCTAAGAACGCACTCTGGAAAACAGCCTGAATAGGTGCCTTTCAGTGTGGCCTGCTTCGTTGCTTCGTTTTTTCTTCTGATTGGGGACGTAGCCAGTGACATCCATCGCCTCGGACTTTGAAAATTGTGATGGCAAATGTTCGGCCCGACGACCTCGGGCGGGATGCCAAATTGCCAATTCATCACCCGACGCGAAATTCATTCACCGCCTTTCACTGCCACTCTCCTCGTCCGCAAGGTGAGCCTCGTCGATTAAGAACCAACGAACAAGCTCCTTGAAGGGGATCCGGTCAATATATTTCCCCATCTGCTTTGCGAGCAGCATTTGTGGACTCATCAAGCCCAGCTGTCGAAACCGCCAGTGCCACAAACAAATCCTCCTGAATTGAAAGTGCATCATGCAGTCTGTTGCTACCTCAGCCCAACGAGCCAACGAGAGTGCAACGAGAGATGAATTTCATCTCTCGTTGAAATAATCTCAAATTACATAAATATTACTATGACGGTTGCTAAAGAAGCTGACTACTACTCAACGATTGCCCCTCACAGCATGGCAAGATGGCCGAGCGGTTAAGGCGTGTGACTCAAGCGTAGCTTACCTGCATTCGCGGGTTCTCATCACAGAAATGTGGCGTGGGTTCAAGTCCCACTCTTGTCAGCTTTTTGGTACTGCTGTGTAGTGTTGCCGGCTTCGCAAGGGGACTGCGCCACAGCGAGGAGCTGCTTGGACGTTGTACTCACATGAAAATGGGAATCGGACGTATGCCAAATTGGGAAATTTGCATATGTTTATATTTACTTCACCGAAAAACCTTCACCACCTTTCGTACCAGCACTATGGCAAGTTTGGTAGCCAGAGGCGCCGCAAGCCTACACTTTGTGCGGCCAGTCTATGCTGGCTGCAGCAAGCGTTCCATACACTGCCTTTCCGAGAAATCTCGGGTGGCGCGCTTCAACCAGATCTACGAGTTCGTGACACCTCGACTTGGACGTAAACCGCAGGTCAAGATGCCTATGGTGCGACGAAGCGCGTGGGTGCAGCTTGTACAACTGGCCACGACGGAGGAGCAGATGTCGAAGATTGTGGACTTGATGCCGGGTTGGAAAGAGTCTGGCAACCAGTTCGATGCTGCGTTTGCAGAGCTGTTTGTCCGTGAGTACCACTGGTGGTGTCCTCGCTCGAATTTCCTGCTCACAGTCATCGAATATCCTTCTAGGTCGATGCGAGGAACTCTCCTGCCCCCTTCTTGCGCTCAAAGTCTACGGTGACTACGCCAAGTACAACCTCACCCTTCCTTTAAACGCTGCCCGTCAGCTTCTTCACTCCCTGCACGTCAAGCACCCCATCGAACACACTATGACCGCCGCTGCGCTGTACGACGTCTACGGGCTCCCCGCCGTCTCGGAAGACCTGGTGTCCTGCTCCATGCTCACGTCCGCCTGCTTCAAGCATGCCTCGAAAGACTCGCTCAAGGTTGCGAACGCTCTTGTTCCCCAGCTTGAGGAGCTCCTCAAGCTGAAGCCGCCGAAAGTGACGAAGGTGGAGGGTCCGGTAACGAGCCCAAAGCAGAAGCCTGCGATATGGACAAAGTGGGCGCTGAAAAAGATAGACAAGGCGCTCGTTGCACATACGGGTGAACGCGTAGAATGGCTGAGAGTGTGGCGGGAGAAGAGTGGACATATTGCAGCTCCTGGTCAATTCTAATTATCGCCCTTCAAATCATTTTATCCGCCGCGTTTGCGGATTTCATAGTCCCAGTTCTCCGGTCCCCACAACTCTCCAAGACTCGCTTCCTTTTGGTCGACGTAACACTCATGCACTTTGGCCTTGGTGATTGATGAATCCTTGGAGGCACAGAACCAGTTGTTTTTGCATTCCTGCTGGACGTGACGCTCCAATTCATCGGCTGGGCTCGATTAGACCGTGATCAGGCTGGTTCATCTCCGAAAACCTTACACGGAATACTTTCCACCCCTTGAAATGCTGTGATCCCGCGACAGACGGGCTATGTCCACCATCCGCTGTCTCTGTCTCTCGACTGTCGAGACTGGGAGGCAGACCGTCTACTTTTGTCGTTGCCCACTACTGGAGCAATGTGGTCTTTGTCCAAAATCTGCCTTATCTGCCTTGTATCCCTAGGTGTGTGGTCTAGGCGTTGTGGCGTAGTGGTAGTGGCAGATGGCGACCGGGAGACGGGGGTGGGAGCTGACAAAATCCACAACCAACGGCTGCAGTAAATAAGGACACCAGGAACGCGGTTAGCCCCGCTCCTCTTCTGGATCCGTGTCGAGCGCGCGTCTTTCGCGTCTCGTTTTTCCTGACTGAGCTGGCTTCAGCGGCTTTGAGATAGCCGTTCGAGCATCCACGTTAGCCACTTTGTCTCTGGCAAGATGCTTCCCTTATATGACTCCGTCCCTGAGTTCTAAAAGCGGGGCCCTCTACTTTCGCGAGGGCGGGAATAGCGCCTGCGAAGAGCAATGCCTCCTTGTCGAGGACGGTCTCACAACGGGCATCTCTTTCAGTTGGGTTGTCGGTATGGAATCCTTTCCTCGGGTCTACCGTAAAAGATCAACGAGACGTCGATGGAAATGCTGTCCTCCCCGACGGCAGCACCAACGGGTTCTCCACCCGACAGTATGCACACACAAGTCCAGGCTAGCCGGGTAAAGAATTGGAGGCGCGAAGAAACCTTACGTGGAAAGAAAGGATGCGGTGCTTGAGGCTATATTGCATGATCGAACGGAATTCTGTTCTGTTGTTTTCCCGAAGGGCATTGGCGGCTGTTGTGATGTGAAAGTCCAAGGAAAGCGCCACGAATGTGGCAGCAATGATCCATCATGCAATATGGACAAGCCTAGATGAATTATAACACAATCTATGAGTATTCCTTTTGGATAAACTTCGCGATCGTCTGCAGCTGTATGTTTGACGTTCCTTCGTAGATTGCACCCTAAGAAACATGGATCAACTCAGTGGTCAGCGCAATAGAGGGAACACCTACAATCTTCGAATCTCGCCAGAACTTTTCAATCCCTGTCTCGCGTGTGAACCCGACGCCTCCCGCCCACTCAATCGCGGACCCGCTGACGCGCTGCGCGACTTGGCTTGCCCAGTATTTCGCCATCGCAGCCTCCTTCGTGAACGGCTTCCCCTCCTCCTTCAGCCGCGCAGCGTTATACGTCAGCAGCCTTGCGCTCTCCAGATCAATGGCCGCCTGCGCAATCTGGAACGCCATTCCCTGGAACGTTCCGATGGCCTGTCCGAATTGCTGGCGCTGGTACGTGTACGGCACAGCCTTGTCAAACGCGCCTTGCGCAAGACCGAGCATCTGCGCGGCAATGCCGATGCGGCCTTCGTTGAGGATCTGGATGGCGATCTTGTACCCCTGGCCTTCGCCGCCAATGACGTTCTCCGCCGGCACGCGAAGGTTGTCGAAGTTGAGTGTACATGTGGAGGACGCGCGGATACCGAGCTTCTGCTCCTTCTTCATGATCTCAATGCCCATGTCCTTCGTCGCGACGAAGCAGGTGATGCCCTTGTAGCCCTTGCTCGGGTCAATCTGTACGGGGTCAACATCGAGCATGGAACGCGCCATGGAAGTGGGCGACGCACGTTGGCAAAGATGAGGAAAATCTCAGCTTCGTGGGAGTTGGTGATCCACATCTTGGAACCGTTGATGATCCAGTGGTCGCCGTCCTGCTTTGCGCGCGTCTGCAGCGCAAAGGCGTCGGAACCCGACGAGGGCTCGGACAGGCAGAATGAGCCGAGCTAGAGACACTAGTGAGCGCGGGTAGGGACAGGCGGGGGAGGCAGGCGAATGGACGAACTTTGGACTCCGCAAGCTGGGGCAGCCACTTGGCTTGTTGTTCCTTCGTTCCGTACGTCCGGAAGATGGTGTTGACGAGAGTATTGTGCACGTCGCACAACACAGAGACTGAGGGGTCAATTTTGGCGAGCTCTTCAATAGCAATGATTGCAGAGGTGAATGAGGACTCCGCGCCGCCGTGCTCAGCGCTGGTTTCGATAGCCATGAGCTAATTTTGGAGCACGTTAGCCCGCAGGAAATAATTGAGCAGTAAACGCAGACATACTCCTTGGTCAAACAGACCCTTGATCACAGCGGGGTCCATGTTCTCATTCTCGTCCATCTCCCGGACCTTGGGAGCTACGACATCCGCTGCGAACCGTCGGACTGAATGTATCAGTGGTTAAAGGTCACCCACAACTTCGAGTGGCATTTTACGCGTACCGGCTTCGCGCAACAACTTTTCTTCGTCGGTGAAGTTGTCCAGAGACCCAACGAAGGCATTCTCAGAGCGTCGGCACCGCGAAGCGGTGAAAGTCCTGGTGTGGGGTTCAGTTAGGACGTTAGACTGACAGTAGGCTATAGCTCACCGCACAGCACCAAGCGAACGGGGCTTGGAAGCTAGTCTCACGGAGGATCTGAGGAGCGAGGCCATCTGTAGTGGTGGTAGAGGAAAGAGGAGAGGAAATGGGGGACCGGGGCCATCGTCTCGGAGCATGGGTATGCCCCGCAGTCACATGTTTTTCAAAGTTGCCGGCATGTGACGGCCAACTTGTTACTCCTCGTCGTGACCGTCATGGCGGCCAGATTTCTCGCCGCTGCTGCCCTCTGTCCCCTTGCCTTTGCATTTTCAAACACCGTCCCGCTGGTAGCATGGTCTTCTCACTCGTAAATTTTCAAATATATCTTGTCAAGTCGCGAAATCTCATCACGGTACATGTCCAGGTCGAAGACGCTTGATCGGCTGTCCTCAAATGCTGCACACTCGCGATCACTTTTGAAGAGCATAGCTTCCAGCGAAGATATATGCAACTATGATGCTGTGATTCTTATTGAACAGGAGGGGGTGAGTCCATCTGTCTGTAAGCTGCAGCCGACGCTGAACTGGGCAAATCCAGTTACATGCCACGGACCTGCGCACACTCTCGCCATCATCAAAACTTGTCCAAATACTCTCAGACTCTGCCTCCCAGCGCCAATTCCAATACCTCTCCCCGGTCGCCAATCTCGCGACCACTGCTGAAGTTATCGCCACACGCTGCGGATCCGAGCTTGTCACGCTCACCCCGGGATCCAACCCGGGCCACTACACGCACGATTCTAGGAACGTCGTGAACATCAAGCTGCTGTCACTGGAGAACCAGTCTGGAGGCACGAGGAAGGACAAGGTCGCGTTGTATTGTACGTTACCAATTGCAACCTCTATTCCATCCATCCATGCTCGTAAGTTCACCGCGTCCATTACAGCCTCTCAGCTCGCAGACGAGCTCGCATACCTCGCCACGACATATCCCAACTACCTCGTCGTCTACACGGGCGTCTCGCCCTCCCAGGCCCCCGAGCTGAGCTTTGCCGCCCAGCACGCGGCGCGCCAAGTCGTGTCCTCGCCCGTCTTCGACACCGTGTACGCGCAAGCACCGAAGAACGACACTCTCACCGCAGGCGGCATCCTTCACCGTTACCAGCTGCTCACCCCCGGCATTATCACTGTGCTCCTCGTCGCGTTCTTCATCCTCCTCCCTATCCTTCTTTTCGGCTTCAAGGCGCTCGCGAGTATTCAAAGCCCGCTTAGGGTGGAGGCGCCGAAGGGCTATAGTTCGCAAGATAGGAAGATTCAGTAGTTCGTTGTGATGCGTGTCTTTCAGCCCGCCATACAATGTTTCTTGATGCCACTCTGTGATATGCATGGCGGTCATTGCTTCAGATATCATGAGAGGATCTATTTTCCGTTCATCATCGTCAGACAATTTCACTACTCATCGCGTCCACCGGTTGCGAGTACAGTTGTCGTCTGTAGTTGATCATGAGTTCGAGATTCAAGCTCCTCAACCTTCAGGAGGTCGAGCTGAAGGGATGCATGTTGTGGTTGACAAGATGTGTTTTTTTACAATCAAACGCGTTGAACTTGTAACCTTGAATAAACGGATCATTGGGGCAAAGGCACGACCACCGTCAATACACAGATGGCAGTAAAAAAAAATCAAGTCCATTCATTTATTTTTTCATTCCAAAAATCGGTTAGGCATGAAATACTGGAAACCGCCCATGTGGGATGCGCCACATCAACAAAGTTCATGATTTTCAGGATACACACTAGTTATACATCGTTTGTGCTTGAATTTTCCTTCCGAGATACACCCCGCTTACGCTTCGTTGAGCAGGCTTTCGATCTCAGGATCGTCCTTGAATGCCTGTTGGACCTACAAACGGTATTACGTCAGAAAGATTCAGCAAAAGTCGTCCATCAAAATACCTTTGCAAGGAACTCATCGTCGATGAGGACCCGGATACCAGTGGCGGCCAATGCTTTGGTGATGTCGAGGGAGGCGTAGTGCGACACGATACTCGCTGCAGACTGCGTGAAACCGGGTGTGTGATTTCCACCGTCTTTGATCGTGGGGATGGCTGTCGAAAGTCAGCTTTATATTTCGAGCATGATTTACCGACAAGTGACGTACCAAATCCAGGGTGGAGCGAAGGGAGGGCTGCAAGAGATTTTAGTATGATTTTGCCGTAGTAGTCTGCTCAAGAAACGTACCATAAGTTACGTTTCCCTGCAAAAAAAAAAAATGTCATTCAGAGGTTGTGCAGGCGACAGAGGAAATAATGTAACTAACGAAGTCGGTCGAGGCACTCTTGATGCCGTACTCATAGTCAACGGCACCATACTTCGCGGTGATAATCTGCGCCACCTCGGCACCTGAGCATAACAGTTGAGTTACAACTTGTAGACGCAGCTGCGAAAATCCTCTGTTCACCGAGAGCCTGGTTTTGGCGGAGGTCATGGGTGCCGACCTCATCTCTGTGGATGGTCACCTGGCAACCTGTCGCAAGGCCAGCAGCTCTGATGGGGCGCGAAACCTGTCAGATGAGGATAAGCTGTCGGGCGAAGCTCTCACTCGAAGCAGGGAATCACGCGTTTTAAAGTGGATTGAAGTTCAGTACGGGTTGGGGCGCGCACATAGCAACTATGGTGGATGGAAACTGTTAGGAGCAGTTCGTTGCAGCGCATGAATGGGCGTACATCATCTTGGCGTAATCAGGGATAACTGGCCATACAACGACGTTAGAACACAGAATTCGGAAGCAAAGTGGCATAGCGTACTGTTTGGCGCCCAGTCTTTCCCTTCGAAGATACCATGGACACGGTGCGTAGGATGCAGCTGTTGCCGGAGCGCTGAGATATTGTTGTATCCAAGGACGGCTGCATCCAGAGCGTTCTTGCCCTCCCAGGGGGAGAGAGCAGCATGAGCACTTCAAATGATCCAGAAATCAGCATGCACTTCGTCTACTTTGGTATATCCTTACGTGTGTCCAAAGTACTCGACTGTGATGCGTTCCAGGGCGAGGCAGCTCGTAAGACTGACTGAGCCTATTGGTCCTGGGGCGGGGTGGGACCTGATGGAAAAACCAGGTGTTGAACGCCATGTGCAAATGTTCAAACAAGCAATGGAGGACGAACATCAAGCAGGCAGACATTCCCTCATAGGCACCCTTTTTCAAGAGGATGATCTTGCCAGAACCACCTTCCTCGGCTGCCGAAACATTAGATATGCATGATTTTCCGCGACAATGCACTGAACTTGCCAGGCGTTCCCAACAAAGTCACCTTTCCTGCGATGTTAAATTGCTGGAGAGCCTTCTTGATCGCAATTGCGACACCGACGCCTGGGGGAGATCACGTTTTGAGTCCGAGCCGGTAATCGTAAGTCTCACAGGATACCTGAGATGGCGATCAGGTTGTGACCGCACGCGTGGCCAACTCCTGGTAATGCGTCCATCTGACGATTGAGAATTTGTCAGAATACAAGGTTAAACGATGACCATAGTCAGATCAGATCAGGCGAATATTTACCTCTGAGTTCACTCCGATGGTCCTTCCACCTTCGCCATGAGTGAACTCGGCGAGCCATGCAGTTTCCAAATGGTAGTGTTTCGTGACTTCGAAACCATGTTTGGCCACAAATGCGGTCAGCGCATCGTGTGCATATCTATACGAAAATTTATTAATTCAAGAAGAAAGTGTCGGCGAGTTTCGTCGACACGTACCGTTCCTCGAATCGAATTTCGGGGTGGCCTAGCAGTGGTACGCGATCGGTTCAGTGTGCGTGGTAGATGGGTCATCTAGATGAACGTACTGTGGATATCCAAGCTGAGTTCTCTCAGCTCAGCGTCCAGATCCTTCAGCGTCGCCTCGATATGCTCCAGAATATCTGGTCTGTAGATATCCTTCAAACCACCGGGGTTGGAAGGAGTTGGTTTGCCCTTGTCATCAGGATGCCAGACCGGGCCAGCGCTTTGAGTCGCGAATTGGCAGCCACAACCGGGCATTTCGCAGCAGATAGAGACCTGTGAGAAACGAAGTACGAAAGGCTGAAAAGGGTCGACGGAATTGATTCGCGCACTACTTCCTTAGGTGGCGATCTTATCTTATCTGACGTTATTTATCCGAACACCGAAAGACGCCGGAAACACCGAATTCACAAGTAAATGTAAACAACCACACCTTCATCCCGATCATGCATCCCACTCTACGCGTAGCGCGCCAGCCGCTCATAAAATTCCTCGGAAAGCGCACCTATCCAAGCAGTAAGTCTTACGGTCCCCAAGTTGCCGGTAAGGCGCTTAAACGCCTTCATAGCTCCCAGCGCACCCCACCCACACCCGGCGGCTCCCGCTGAGCTCAAGAGCAGGTTCGCTGACTTTGTGAAGAAGTTTGAAGCATCTGGCGCATCGCCAGCGATTGTTTCCCAATCGAATGGCGCTTTGAAGGAGTTCTGGGATGCACCTGAGCGTCTGTGGAGGCAGGATATCGAGCAGGCCGAGATTGATGCTATCCTTGTGAGTTCTGCGCTTCGACCTCCACCACTATTACTGACTGGTACCATGCAGTCTGGCGGTGCTTCGCTGCACTAATCAACCCTACACTGCATGTCGCTTCTCACTAGATTTCGCTACTGGCACCCACTCATTTAAGCAAATGTTCATACAATCTACCCAGCGGACATGTCAGAGCAGGGAAGATAACAGGTATATTGGCTAATCTTTCTCCGCATACGCAAGCAGGTGCTCCTCGACCTCCGACTCGTTCAAGACTCGCCACAGACCCCGCGTCTTCTCAGGCTCGTCGGGACTCGTGGATGTAATGCCAATCTCGATCTCACCGGGCTTGTAGTCTGTCGCGTGAACAGTTGACATCGCCTCGATGGCCAGCTGGTGCAACTTAGTATTCCGAAGTGAGATTTGGAGTCGGGATACATACCTCGATGACCTCGTTCCTATTCAGCGTTTTTCCAGCCTTCACCGCATCGTCAGCGCCCCGCCCAGAATCAAGCTTCTTCCACTTTTTCTCGAGGTGGTTCATGGCTTCTTGTTGTTTCTGTCCAGCTGCCGTCGCATGGAACCCAACGAAATATCCGGCGGGGTCGAGTTTGAATACTTGAGGGCCAAATTCGGGATCGTTGCCAATCAAAATCGTCGCTGAGAGCCACCCCAGTCAGGCAAGATCGTTATAAGATGGTCGGGATGACGAACATATTCCTAATGGCCGCATTCCGGCGCGTTGCGTATACACCTGGTTGATGTTGGCCAGGCGTTGAGCGAGAGCATCGGGAGTAATTTCGTAGCCATATTTATATCTGAATTCAGCTGCCTCTGCACGGGCACGAGCTACCTGGGCACGGGCATCGGCTGCAGAATAGTTGAGTGCAATCGACGACCACCGTGTCTGGATGGGACGAACCAATGAGGCCGGTCATCACACAGCCAATTGTGGGTGTGATGCTGAAAAGGTGGGTAATAGTCGACGCGTCCAGGAGTTTGTCCTTTGGCCAACAAGTCAATGAGTGCAAGGTGATGTCTACGATGTCGGAAACGCACAGGAACTTTGCGTTGTGTGATCACGACTGACGTATCCTTCCCCCGGACAGAAACAGCAGTGTGTCCGGACCCTGAGATAGCCTTGAACGCATATTCTGGGAATGAAGGCGGGCGTAAGTCCCAAAGATCCTGTATGACCTCGATCGCACTCACCGACTTGATAGAGACGGCCCTCCGGCGAGAAAAGTGTGAGATATCTAAGTCAAATCTTCAGTGGCCTTTAAAATTTCGACAGAAAAGAGCCAAACCTGTCGTAGGATGTTCTGGACATGATGTGGGAGAGGAGGACCTTCCTGGAATTGAGGACGCGCAAGTCGTCACGCGATCGTGTCACGGTCACGGTCACGTCCGATAATTTCTGTCCTTGTCCTTGACCAACCGCTGCGTCTGACTTGAAGTTACTGCGCGCCTGGGCGCCGACTTTCCGCCTTTCTTCTCGGTCTAAGAGCTTTTAATACACCAAAGACGCACTTCCGACCAGTTTGACGCCGAACAAATCGTGTCCTCAACGATCTAGCCAAGTCGCTTCTCTTAGGCGGTTGTGAGGGATCGCAGGATGAAGGACGCGGTTTCGCATCAAGCGCCGAAAGTTATGTGCGTATCCGAACTCTCTAGATGTTTGCGTATCTTTACAAAGGATTTCGACAGCAAGAAGCTACAGTTCAGTCTGCTCAATGCGCAGGACACTGTAAAGATATCCGAATTTGAGGTTACCCATCGAGATCTATATACTGCGACCGATCGACTGCCTGTAAAAGATGGTGTTCTTGATCGTCGTCTCGTACGCTACAGTATACTAATGCTTTCTGGCGTGAAACGGGCTGCTGACCTCCGATCCACAGGGGACGACGGACAAGAGCGCGTTCTGTGAAACCTGCGGCCAGTCCTCTGTGAACTGTGTTGGACACTATGCCTACATAAAGTTGGTGGTGCCCGTGTTCCACATTGGGTACTTCAAGCATACGATCGGCATCCTACAAGCCATATGCAAAGTGTGTCTATAACCTCACTCGTCTATGGACGGTTCTCATCGGATTCCAGACATGTGCACGCGTCCTGCTCGAAGAACCCGACCGTCGCGTATTCATCAAACGTTTCCGGCGTCCGAATCTCGAGAACATGCAGCGCCAGGCACTCACCAAGGCCGTCAACACCCTGGCCCGAAAATGTGTCTACTGCCCCTACTGCTCCGCCACTAATGGTGCCGTTAAGAAAGCCGGTGCACTCAAGATTATTCATGACAAGTTCCGTGCCAAAAAGACCGCCGATGAGTTGGAGAAGTGGAAGAAAACTTTTGCGCCTGCCATTGAAGCACAGAAGGAGATTGCGATGTACATCAATAAGGCCGTCCATGAAGATTTGAACCCGCTCAAAGTTCTAGATCTCTTTCGGAGAATATCCGACCAAGTGCGGTGTTGGCTCCTTCGTGTCATGTAGCTGAGCACTTACAGCTTTCCTACAGGACTGCGAACTACTCGGCCTTAACCCGACGTTTGGTCGACCAGAAGAGTTCATTTGGCAATACATCTCTGTTCCCCCAGTCTGCATTCGCCCATCCGTCGCCCAGGACGGCGCATCCAACGAAGACGACCTGACCGTCAAACTAACGGAAATAGTCTTCACAAATGCCCTTATCAAGCAAGGGCTTGCAAAAGGCTCCCCTACCCCCCAATTTATGGTTCGCCTTCATCCTCTCACCGCTTCCTCGCCACCTGACACTTTTCGCCGTCCTTAGGAACAATGGGAGTTCCTCCAGTTGTCCGTTGCCATGTATGTTAACTCAGAGCTTCCCGGTGTCCCCTCTCAACCGGGGCAGAAGCCAATACGAGGCTTCGTCCAGCGTCTCAAGGGCAAACAGGGTCGCTTCCGTGGAAATCTCTCCGGAAAGCGTGTAGACTTTTCTGGCCGTACTGTCATTTCCCCCGACCCGAATCTGCGCATCGACGAGGTCGCGGTACCAGAACGTGTTGCCAAAGTGCTCACCTATCCAGAACGTGTCACTTCGCACAATATGGAGCAGCTGAAGCAAGCGATCCGGAATGGAACGGAGGTGCATCCCGGAGCAAACTTTGTTGCGCGCGGAGAAAATAAGAAGTTCTTGAAATTTGGCAATCGAAACGCTATTGCGGATGGGTTGGCGATTGGAGATATCGTTGAGAGGCACATTATTGACGGGGACGTCGTTTTGTTCAATCGACAACCGAGTTTGCACAAGGTACGTTGTAACGCCATTTCACTTTCTTCTCATTCCAAATTTCTTCCCAGTTGTCCATCATGTGTCATCGAGTAAGTCTTTGCATCGTAATTGCGCTGTTGCATTAATTCAATATTGCACATCTAGGCGAAGATTCGGCCGTGGCGGACCTTCCGCCTGAACGAGTGTGTTTGTGGGCCGTACGGTGCTGATTTCGATGGAGACGAGATGAACTTGCGTAAGGGCCCATTCTGTTTTTGGAGTGGTTCCCTCTTCACACTTGCACCACAGACGTTCCGCAAACAGAAGAAGCTCGGACTGAGGCGCTTGAGCTCATGAGTGTCAAGAACAATCTCGTCACACCACGTAACGGAGAGCCTGTCATCGCCGCCATCCAGGATTTTATCACCGCCTCCTTCCTTCTCTCTCGCAAAGATCGATTTCTCGACCGGAGACAGTTCACACAAATATGCTGCTACCTTGGTGACGCCAATATGCAAATCGACATACCGCCTCCGACGATCTGGAAGCCAGTACGGCTATGGACGGGGAAGCAAGTCTTCAATGTCCTTATGCGGCCGAACAAGAAGTCCAATATTCTGGTCAATGTCGAGTCCAAATGTCATAAATGGGAAGAGGCGAAAGCTGCGAATTACAAGATGAATCCGTTGCCCGATCTTTCGCCTAATGACGGCTGGTTGGTTATCATAAACAGCGAGATAATGTGTGGAGTCATGGACAAGGCGACGGTGGGGAGCGGAAAGAAAAAGTCGATATTTGGCGTCATTATGCGTGACTATGGACCCAACGAGGCGGCTGCGGCGATGAACCGATTGGCTAAGCTCTGTGCCCGCTATCTTGGTATGTCTTTGCTATTCGTTCTTTCTCACATATCCTCATGACACTCGCTCTAGCCAACTACGGCTTTTCTCTCGGTATCAATGATGTTATTCCTGGACCTGAGGTGAATCGTCAAAAGGACTACCTCGTCGAGAAGGCCTACGCGGATTGCCAGGATCTCATCGAGCGCGCGAAGAAGGGCAAACTCGAGAACAAGGCTGGCTGTAACCAGGAGCAGACACTTGAAGCACTCATTTCGTCAGTCCTGTCCAAGGTTCGTGAGGAGGTCGGACAGATTTGCATGAAGGAGCTTAGCCGACAAAACGCACCATTGATCATGGCCACATGTGGTTCAAAAGGTCCGTCTCCTCTTCTTGCTGCATTCAACTTTGTGACGCTTATCTATGCAATCAATTAGGTTCCGTCATCAATGTCTCCCAGATGGTTGCTTGTGTGGGACAGCAAATTATCGCTGGCCATCGTGTTCCCGATGGTTTCCAAGATCGCTCTTTACCTCATTTCCCTAAGAAGTCCAAGGAGCCCCCCTCGAAGGGTTTCGTTCGCAACAGCTTCTACTCTGGCTTGCGTGCCACAGAGTTCCTGTTCCACGCCATCTCTGGGCGTGAAGGTCTGGTCGATACCGCCGTCAAGACCGCCGAAACCGGATACATGCAGCGACGTTTGATGAAGGCTCTGGAGGACTTGACCACACAGTACGACTTGTCGGTGCGGAACTCGACTGGCGGTGTCGTGCAATTCACGTATGGCGATGACGGATTGGACCCTGCATGTCTTGAGGGCGATCCTCATCCTCTCGATTTTGATCGTGCCTGGAACCATGCCTCGGTGCGTGTAAGGCCGCGAACGAACCAACATTATTGCTTATGGATTCTGCTCAGGCCATAGGGTCTCGTGCAGGACGCGGTCTTTTACCTTTCGAAGTTGTCGAATTTGTCGACAAGCTCATGGCGGCCAAGAGATTTGTGACCGAGTGTCCAGCAGCATATATGGCAACTATTAGAGGGTTCCTCATAGACCGTGTTGTTCATAAAATGGCGAGCGTTCGTAAGAGCCAAGGCATGTTCGACGCAATGGAAAGGGAAGGCGACTGGGATGAGGATACAGACCTGTCGATGGGCGCTTCTGGTAAGCTTTTCTCTTTGTTTGAAAATATCTCCTCTGAAGGGGTAGGCAGCCGCGGACAAGGCTATTGTGGACAACAGGTCGAAAGTTACCAAAGCTCAACTAACAACATTCCTCGACCTCTGTTGGACCAAATATGTCAAGGCTCGCATAGAACCAGGTTCGATTGATTTGTTCATCTTGCATGAGAATTCCCTTACCGTTTACAGGTTCGACTGTCGGTGCCGTCGGAGCACAATCCATCGGCGAGCCAGGTACTCAGATGACGCTAAAAACTTTCCATTTCGCCGGTGTTGCCTCCATGAACGTCACTCTCGGTGTGCCCCGTATCAAAGAAATCATCAACGCTGCGAAAGTCATCAGTACACCCATTATTAGCTGTAAACTCGTCACAAGCGACAGCGAAGCCTCCGCGCGTATCGTAAAGGGCCGGCTGGAGAAAACATTGTTAGGCGATGTACGTCATCTTCCTGCTGTTATGAAAGGCGTATCCACTGATAAAACTCAATCTCAGATCGCCAGTGTCTTGGAAGAAGCATGGGCGCCAGATTATGCATATATCGGTGTCATCATCGACATGGATGCTATACAAAAACTTCAGGTCCGTCGATCGTAGTCGTCAAAGATGCTAGGACGACCACTTGACAACTGTAACCACAGCTTGAACTCACGCTGGATGACATCAAATGGGCAATTGTGGCCGCAAAGAAGTTGAAAATCAAGCAAGAGGTATGGTCCTTTCTTGCGCCGAAGATCGCCTCGCTGACACGTCTCTAGTCTATCACCGTTATTCCTCGAAAAAATCGCCTCAGAATCTACGTCGATACTCAAGACAAGTACTATCGACTGCGGGAGCTCAAACGCGGTCTTTCCGATGTTGTCGTCAAGGTCAGCTTCCTCAAACACCTTCTGAGTACTTCTCACCATGTATACAGGGTGTGCCCACTATTCAACGTGCTGTCATTAACATCAAAGAGAAGACAGACCCGAAGGGACAAAAGGGTGACAAGGAACTCCTGGTTGAAGGCTATGGCCTACAAAAGTGCATGATCGCCGAGGGTCAGTCGGTCCCTGAATCTCTACCGCGTCTAAAACTCAATGTACTACCAGGTGTCGTTGGGGAGCAAACGTCATCCAATCACGTTATTGAGGTCGCTAAAGTACTCGGTATTGAGGCCGCGCGAAAGACGATCATTAACGAAATTCAGTATACCATGAAGTCCCACGACATGATCATCGACCCGCGACATGTCATGTTGCTCGGTGATGTCATGAGCTATAAGGTCGGAAAGCTATTTCTGTCCTCGGCCTATCTGAACTCTTCTCCTAGGGCGAAGTCCTGGGCATTACACGATTCGGCGTGGCGAAGATGAAAGACAGTGTCCTCATGTTGGCGTCGTTCGAGAAGACAACGGACCACCTGTTTGACGCATCCGCATTTGGCAAAAATGACAGTATCGCCGGCGTGTCTGAAAGTATCATCATGGGTAACCCCGCGGCCAATTGTGGCACATCATTGTGCGTCTTCATCTGCCTACCTTCCTCATATCCTGATCGCTCGGATAATCTGTACACAGGCCAGCATTGTATTCCGTTGCCCCTGTCCTCAACAAGCCACGGAAGTTGCTCTTCGAGGGTGCTCTCTAGATACCACCAATCCTGAGTTATCTATATTATTGTATCATTGTATCTGTATCATCATCATTAGGGGACCTGTTCATTCGGCGCAACCTCGGCACCAGAAATTACACAACGCATACATACGATCCTATTGACGCACTCACTATTGACGCACACAAGGCAAATATTCTATCACGCCGCGACCCTGCATCGTCTTCTCTGCGCGCTGTGTTCCATGGCTTACAGGTCCGAGGCTGTATCATACGGAGGTCATACGGAGGTAAGCACATGAGAATCTCACAACAGATCGATTTGAACGATGATGTGCATCTGACCAGTGACAGTTCATCCTTCTGTTCCGAGTGCAGCCAGTGCTCTGCACGTCCTCCGCGCTGTTGACGACATGCGTTCCCGTCTTACTCTTCCTCTGGGCACCATCTGACATTGGACATTCGAACATGAATAATTAGGCGCGCTGTTCAATTGTGCCACATACCATCTGTATGGTTGCATTATTGGCTCATCGGTTCTGGGCCCTTTTGTTTCCTCTGGCGACTTTTATACTGATCACCTCTTGTGGATCACGGTGGTCCTAAGCCAACACAAAGTAGGACCTATACTCCCCTGAATGAAGTCATGGCACGATCGCCGGGCGTTAAGGCGGAACATTCGGTTAATGCTTAAACATGACTTAGGCGATTTACTATGCGTCGACTCAGATGTGCTCGCTGCTGCTGTGCCTTAGAGCGGTGGACCTGTTAAGACCGATTCTGACTTCCGGCGACACGGTACAACTATGGCCTAAACCGAGGAGGATCTCTCGATCATCGTCATCGCTTTCCGAGGCATCGTCTGAATGAAAAGGTACGCGTGGGGAAGAGAGTGATCGATCTGACAAACGAGGCGCGAATCCAGGATTTTCATCAAGAACCCAACCCAGAGAGATGGATAGACAGTTAATCCCGGGTTCCATGCCTGTGAGAGCCCGAGGTTATTGGGCTTTAGCCAGCATATGGAGATCTATCACCTGCCGGCTGCCTGCTGCTGGTGACAAACTCGGTAGCCCGAGGAGAATATCCCGTATAAAATGGCTCGGAGAACCCTGACAGACGCTTCCGCCGACTTGTTTGTCTACGCGAGATGGAACATGTCTCTGAGCCCGATCGTGAAGGGCTTTCCTCCTCGGCAATTTGGCAAGTCAGCGCAAGCGAGGAGGCGAGGAAAATCAGGGCTGGCTTCCCTTCCGTCACTACGTCCAGGGCGGCTGGTGTTTGTGTCGTCACGAGCGGAAGTCGGTACTCCTCCATTACCTGCTTCATGTATCTCTCAAGGGCTTCTCGACCTTCACCTCCGTGGCCACGCGAATGGAGCGATGCCTTCGATCTTGGCTGGCTGATTGGTCTGGCAGGAGCGTCTGGGACACGGGGATGGCTGCAATCCGACACTTTATACCTCCTCGTACGCGACCGAAGCATACGCCAAAGTCCATAGTCATCATGGAGGCAAGCGAGACGCGCTTGCATTGAATATAGCCCCAGGCGATTGAGAAGTCATCCTCAGGTATGGAGCCAGACACCGGATAACCACGCTTCGCCATGTGGCTGGCGACGCCGTGCGTCAGAAGAAAGGGAGGTGTGGTATGCTTTCTATCGAACGCATTCTATGCTCCCTCTTATATGACTCCCCCTTCCTCTTGTTTGTACAATAGCATGTCGACATTATGCTCGTCGTGAGGGTTTTGGCAGTCCGAGGGAAACATTCCCCGACGTCCGAGCAAACCTTAAACTTTGCTTCCTCACATCGGTGTCGTCCAACCCTGGCTTTCTATGCTCTCACATGGGTGTTGTCCAACCCTGCGTTTCTATCTCAAATGTTCTTGTTCGCTTTCTAGCCCACGGGCCGAGCAAAGCATATGGGTACGTCCCGCTTTTTTTTTTACAATGCTCGCTGAGACCAGGCGCTGGATAACATTTTTCCACCGATGCCCAGTGGTCTGAAACTCGATGTGTGGTGCAAACTCCGCATTCACATGGTGTCATTGCGACGTCGTTCCGCCGGTGTCGTTGTCTATGTCCATGGGCGTCATACAACAGCTCAACTGCTGCAGTGGCGTGTTCTGCGATATATGGTAATTATTTCGGGTAAGTCTAATCACCGGCCATAACAAAGATGCTACTTTAGCTTTATGTCCACGGGCATAATGAAGAACAACGATTATGTGGCGCCGTTGCACTCGGTGAGGTGCCAACTCTTCGGAGAGCCTGGGACGCTGATTGTCTTGGTGTGCCATTTCGCTCTCTATGCCCTCGGGCGTATGTTTCTAACATGTCAGGAGAGGCTTCAAAACGCGAAATACGGCATCGCATAGGCGCTTCTGCATCGCTCTTCGAGGAGCCATTGGTATCTATGTCCGCGGGCGTTGAAGCAGTCGACGCTGCAACATTGAAATACTTACAAAGCTGCACCGGCACCAGCTTGCTTCTTTGCTGTGTACTCCGCATTGTGTGAGTAAAGCGCGCGTGGGTGGGCGAGACGGACTAGAAAGAGCTCCCAATGTGTGTGGATTCTGCCGTTGTCATTGTTCTGCCGTGAACAGCTTGAGTCGAAATGCTGACTGATTATGTGTGCTTCGTTCTCAGGAGGGAACGCCCCTGCGACTCCTGGGTAAGTAAGACTTCTACGCTCGTGATGGACTCCGCGCAGAGCAGTTGGTCAAGTCGTGCGTCCTGGCCACTGAGTGGAAGAAACACGGAGGCACTTCAAGTTAAGCCCGACGCTATGGCGGCGGCGGCGCCGTTATATCCACGCATGTGGGAGCCAGAACTCAACATGGTGACATCTTGTGAACTTCTGTGATTCTGCACTTGGCCTCCACATGACTGCGTGGATCGTGAAGCTGCTACTCTGTATGTAATCGATGGATCAAAGATGACGAGGAGACATTCCGTCGGCGAGCAAATTATACTTATCGCGAGCATCAGGGGGCGCTAATCCCAGGAAAGTCACAGGAATAGTTTTCGTGGACGGGCTGGCGAACCTCGGCTTGCGGCATACGTCACAACTGCCAGGTAAGCCTACGCCTTAAACAACATCCTCTGCTAACGAGCCTTCCTAGAGTCAATCGTACTGGTATGAAAATAGAGTCAACGTCAACGAACTATGACACTTGGAAAGGATGATCGATAGCACGATCAGTCTTCAATAACGGGCTTTATTTCTGCTTCATTATTCTTTCTTGTCGGGCAACAGTACCAATACCAGTGACGCACGTTCTTGCGCCATTACTTACAAAGCTGCTTCCGCAAACTCTTTGGGCCAAATATCCCTCAGTCCGAGGTGCACCACGCGTCCTCGATGTCATGAACGCCGAGGTACTCGGCAATACTTCAAAGTCCAAATTCGGCTATTAGCCAGAGAACGAACGCCGCGTACATCATGCTCTGGAGTCTGAAGTTGAGTCGTTGATACTCCACCTTCATTGATCATGTTGCTTCTCTGAGTGTTCAGTAAATCAAAGATTACTTCCTATACTTATACGTGGACTGTATACGTCTTTGCTTAGTACGGCAAATGTACATAATGGTTGTGGGCAATGGGCGCGACGCGACGCGACACAACCGTGACCAAGGACACGCAATAAAAGCACACACGTGACTCCGCAGTAACCGACACCGGACGCGGACGCGTCGCCGTCCGAGTCTCTCACTCTCGCTACTTACTATGGTCCATCACCGTTTCTGAACCATGTCGTGTATTCGGAGACAGCACCGACTGCATCAGCGTGAACAGGAATATTTGCACTGGCCTTACCCCGTCTTCCCTCGAGCTCGGAACCCTTCGATGGCTCGGACGCTGGGACCCACATTCGAGGCACCCTTCCACCTCCCGTGTTTACGCCCTCGCCGTTGACCAGTTCGCACGGTTCTGTGGAGACAGCGGCATATACCCCTGTCGGCATGTCTCCCGGCCTCTGAGGATCTGTTGTGCGCCTTTGCATCTTTTTTTTGCTGGCCGAACTGGTGGAGGAACGGTTCGCAACAAGTGTTCGGTGTTGCATGCCTGGAATATTCAAAATGCTCCGAGAACATACGCCCGCCTGCAATCTCATAGGCAGGAAGCAATTTCCTTCGAGATACTGAACATCCCAACGTCCGTGAACAAGTTTGACCCCTCCGATGTACATCGCGCGAACCCGTTACTGTTGGCGAGAGTTGCTCTCGATGTTGTGAGGCTTCTCGGAGGGTGGTCTTCAGACGCCTTCCTACTCGAGGTCATCGCCCCTCACGCCGCCCTTCGGCCTGACCCTCGATCCCGGGATGATCTTCGCGCCTTGGGCTTGCTGCGTTTTAGATTGTTCTTTGCCTCTACTCATTCAGCCCCCCCAGCTCATGCGGACGGACGGCCGACGAGTTGCCCCACTGTCACAACAGACTCAGTCTGTGTTCTTTCCCAAAACGATATTTGCCGAGGTCTATGTGAAATCAAACCGACAGAAACGACTGATGCAGGAGAGACGACTTTGAATTCCAACCAGGTTTGTACATACGCCGCATTTGGACTTGACTGGCACTTGACATTCTTGAACGCAACTCGTGTAGCCCGGGAAGGGCAAAACATCCAGGCTAACTAAATCTAGGCGTTTTGAATTCCCTTCAAGCCTATACGTCCAGCACTAGAGTGAGCGTTTTGTCAGCGCCGCAACGACGTACTTACTCATCACACCCCAGGTCGACTTTGGCTGAGATGTCCTATATTCTTCCGCAGTAAATCATCTGAGAGTGTCGGCGATACTGGAGATCCGCCACGTTCATATGGCAGGACACTTATGCCGCTAGCAGCTCTAGTGCCTGCAGCCTCTCAATCGTTCCGTCGTTTTTCCGAGATCCAGCTCAGCGACGGTTATTCGAGCGGTCTACAATGGCAAATCGAACCTTGGAAGGTCTGATAATTATTCTCACCTCTGAATCAACCCCGCGACTTTGGTCTACGCTGCGTAGGCTCCGTATCGAATATGTTGACGCATCTATTCGATGATGAGCTGGGGTGTGACCAGTGAGCGCCGCAGAAGTTTGCTTGTTGGCTATGACGTTCTTGTGGATCAGGGCCCAAACGTGATCCGTATGTACTTCCAGCCGAGCTTGCCGCTTTTGTTTGAGATTGGGAGGCTCACGGGAGACTAGGGGAGACTTCTTGTCCCCCAAAAATTTTACTTTCCCGGATGGCGTCCACTGTCCAGAGTACTTCTTGAACGTTGAACGTTGAACCTTCAGCCGTCTATGTAAGTAAACCCTCCGTTTTTCAGTACCGTCGAGAAATTAGACTGTGACATTCTATACCACATTCGAGTTCGTGCATTTTGTTACATACAAACCGTGATAATGAGCGCAATTGATGTCAATGAGGATTTGTAGAGGCACGGGAGTTGCCGACGTTGTGTCGTACCTTGAAGTACACTTGCTGGCTGTCCCCGCCGCCGCCCGCCATGGCTGCCCAAGCCATTTCTCTTTCTGACCATCTATTGGGCTCTCGTATAATTTTGCCGCCAGATCCATGTGTCGTCTACACTCGTCTCGCCCCCCTACCTGCTGCGAACACCTTGAACGCGAAACCACTTCATCACCTCCAGGCCTTTGAGCTCGCTCGCAGATCTCTCTTATCCCGCAATAAGGAATCTTTGGCGCCGCTTCTAGAGTCATTCCTGTCTAGTATCGATGTAGCCCAGAGCAGCCCTGCCATGCATGTCTTTACGGTGTCTGCACAAGATGCCGTCACCGATGCTATGTGCAAACTAAGAGACCTTCACTTTGAGGGCTTAAGCAGTGAGTGGATGGATCATATAGCAATCTATTCGATTGAATTTAATTTCACTGTACAGTTGAACCTCCCGCTTATTTCGCGCTCAAACACATATACCCGTGCTCCCCGTCCTGCGCGGACTCGCTCGATCCATGCGCCGAGTGTCTTTCTCAATCCTCTCCATCATCGTCCAAGGCAGCACCATGCACGCGCCTCCCTCGAAAACCTCTCCGGTCGCCATACTCTCACTTCCTCGAAGCCATCCGCTTGCGTCTATTGGACGACATCGCCACTGCTGCCACTTGCACTTCGCATCCGCGGTATGTAAGGCGTTTAAAGGGCGGATTCCTTCTAGGGCCACCACTGGATGCTGGTGCAGGCGCAGGGGGGTGGGCGGAAAGCTGGGAACATCGCGCACGCGCTAGGTAACGTGTTATCCTCATATCTGTTGCCGGCCCCCTCTGAAATTTACCAAACTTCATCCACAAAGGCCACTTCTTCACGTGGACTTGCAGATACACCTCTCTATGGCAAGCTCCAACTCAAATCGCGTGCCGAGCCTGGTGATTCACCCCCTCCCACATCCAACGCCACTCATTCCCCTCCCCCATGCGCTCAGCACGATCCCGCTTCTGCCCCAGGGCACGCCGATAATACTCCTGCCGCATGGGACACCTGCGTTCTTTTTGGTGTCGTATACAGGTTCTACGAGTGCCCTTACGAACCAGTTTCGCGAGACGCTTCAGGGGACAGGTATGGGTTCGTGGGATTGTACTACTGCCTCGTCTTCTCCCTCCTCTACTTCCCATGCCGCCTCTTCCACCTCCTCGACCTCAACCTCGCACCCATCCTCCGCAACTCACACGCACGCTGCCTCCAATGTTCCGCAGTATATTATCGCCTGGATTAATGTCTCTAACCCACACGGCGAGGACAAAGGCCTCCTTGTAGTTTACCCCGCCTCCCTTTGCGCTGTATGCATACCCATTCCGCACCCAGAGACGCCGGAGAGGCTTCCCCAGCTGCCAGGACCGTTGGTGGCGTCGCCCGTTGTGGGGGCTACCGTGCCTGTTGGTGGGACGGCGTCAATGGCTGCGAGTATTGCACCTGTCCCTTACCTTGGACCTGTATCTGCCCCCTCTTCATCTATGGCGACCACATCAATACCCATGCCAATACCAGAACCACAACCACAACCAGCCCCGGCCACCTTCGCCACCTCTGCCGCTCTACTCCCCATCCCGTCCTCCCCGTCTTCTGACTCCACCCGTCTCTTCAGCGCCCTGACCCTGCACCGCACGCGTCCCTTGCGCGATACCGTAGCGGAAGTGGGCAGGTATGTGGACGAAGTGGCGAGAGAACGGGAGCGGGAACGGGAGCGGCTGAGAGAAGAGCGGGAGAAAACTCGGGTACGCGAGGGGGGTGCGATGGTGTCACCGAAATTGTCGCGTACTACCACTGGGACGGGTGGAGGTGGGAGCAGCATGGATGCCGTGAACGCCCCGGCGGCACCTGCCACTGCTGCACCTGTCCCATTAGCCATCAGTGCAGATCCGAGCCAGGCTGTTGCTGGGCCAAGTCAACCGCCAACAGGGCAGCAGCAGCAACAGAGCTTCTACCCCTCACCACCGCAAACCAATCCCACAATGGCTCCCCCAGCAGCGGCTGCGACAGAAGTTGCAATTGTTGCCCCCGTCGACCTCACCCCAACGCCCACACCTCAACCCAGCCAACAACCTACATCTGGTTCAACCCCTGCTCCATCCGCGTCTGTGTCCAATGCGCCTCCACCCGCCCAGCCTTACGATGACGCAGCCTCAGCGTGGCCCCAGCCGTACCTCGACATGGACTTCGCAATGCTCGATATGGATATGTCGAACATCAACATGGACATGGACATGGGGATGAATATCGGTATGGGTTTTGGCGGCTCCGCGGGCGGCTTTGGATCCTCCCTTGGCATTGGGGGCAGCTCTGGCGATGGAGGGGCGTTCGGGGGTGCCAGCGCCTTTGGAAGCGCCTCTGGCGGCGATGGTAGATTCGAAGGTGCTGCAGGGGGAATGAACATGGCCAGCACCACTGGTAACGGTTCAGGGGGGTTTGGGAGTGGAGGGAGCGACCTTGGCATGGGGGGTATGGGCGACTTTGACGACTCAGCGTTCACGGATGACGATTTCAGTTTCTTTGATCGGCCGTCGACGACAAGCATGCCCGTTGCCGCTGCGCCGGGGGTACCTGGTGCAATTCAGCAGCAGATGCAGAGCGCGGTGACGATGCATGGGCCACCACAGGAACGGCAGCAGCCCCCACCACCACCACATACACACCAGATACCCACACCGCACTCCCACGTCTCGATCGGCTCCCCTTGGGTACACACAACGCCTCAAGCACATTCACATCCACATTCACATCCCAACGCACATTCAGGCTTAAATCCACATCCGCATCCGAATCTCGATGGGAACGGGCACCCGACCCCGACACTGACACTAAACGTAATCTCGAATATAAGTTCTCCTCATGTACTCGCGCACGACAGCAGCGTGCACACACTCCTCCCGCCAACTCCACCCAGCGCAACTTTCTCCCCAGTTCTGTTCACGCCCTTTCCTCACCCCTCACCCCTCACTCCGGGTGTGCACCTACACACCTCACACGCACCCCACTCACCTGCCACAGGGAGGCCAGGTGGGGGAATCTTCGATCCCATCCCGTTCGCCCCGTACCACCGCACGCTGGACGGGAAGTACGCCGTGGGGAAATTTGCGTTGCCGAGTCCGCCGGAGGAGCGGGAGGATGAGAGGAGCGAGGACAGGTGGGGAGGGAAGGGGCTGGGGCTGGGGGCTCCGTATGTGTATATTCCCAAGCCTTCGATCAAGGTGGTGAAAGGGGCCAAGACGGGGGATGTCGATTTTGCTGTTGAGGCTAGTGCTGGAGGAAAGGCCATTGCTGGAGTTCGGAGTGGGAGCAATGCGAACTCTGCGGATAGTGATGGTGATGGTGGGGGTGGGGGTGATGGTAATGGGGGGGAGCGGGGTTGGCGCGACAAGTATATCGCTGCTACGGACCCGCGCATTGGAGTTGTGAGGAAGTTGATCGGGGTCAAGAGAAAGATGGATTTTACTCATGACCAGGGCGGGAGGAGAGGCGGTGGCGGTAGCAGGACCGCCTCTGCGAAGACGAAAACTGCGGTTCTGGCCAAGAGCAAGGGCTTGATGTCGCCGTCGTGGATTCGGGAGCATGAGGATTGGAATGCGAACGCTGCCACTCCAAGAGGTGTAAGCGAGAAAGATGAAGAGGAGGATGACTCGGATCTCGACATGGACGCGGACGCGCCTTCATCCGCTACAACTCCTACCATCTCTCGCCCGTCGACGCCGCCGCCGGCGTACCTTCCTCCTGGCCCGACACTACTCCCAACGATGTTTGATCATGCTGCGTTGCTAGCCATGAGTACGCCGCTCCGCGCGCCTGCGCATCTGCATCATCTCCACATCGGACTTGGCATGGGGACGGGGGTGTCTTCAACCCATGCACAGGCAACATCCGTTCCAACTCCCGTATCTCCTGCCGCGGTCTTCGGCGCCGCCACGGAGAAGTCCAAGTCTCTCGAGGCGGCGGCGTACACCGTCGCGTCGGAGGTGGTGGAAAACCCCACCTGGGCGGAGGCTTGGAGGGCGAGTACGCTTGCGGGTGGTGTCAGAGCGCCGTCGGAGGTGTGGGTAGGGGACGTGCGGTTCGTAGGGAGGTTGTTGGGGAATGTGGTTAGCGCGCAGGGGTCGCTGGAGGTTGGGGAGGTGTTTGTGTGTTTGGAGTCAGGGAAGGGAAAAGGAAAGGAGACAGGTGAGGGGGAGAGCGAGAAGCCGCAGAGTTCGGAGAAAAGTCTCGCTGAGAATCAACAGAAGCATTTGAGGGTTATGGAGGCACCTTTGATTTCGGTTGGGAAGGGCGATGCAGTTATCCGGATTCTGCCCACTGCGCTGAGGTTTTGGGGGAAGCTAGGGCTTGGTCCTCGAGGGGGAAACAAGAATGGGACAGCGTTTGTGCTTTTTGAGGATGGCTCGGAGCACCGTCAGGAGCAGGTTGAGGCGTGGCTTTCGACCGTGGTTGCTACCTACGAGGTACGTGTTAGCTTAGGATCGAAGGTTGGACGATATAACTGATGGATTTCTTGATATAGGGAATGCATCTGGGCACTTTGGTGCCGGGGAAGAGTCCTGCGAATCCGCGCGCAGGGGTGTATCCTGTGCGGTTCGACTCCTCGTTCCGCAAGTCACTAGGTCAGTGCCGACATTCCCAATCTTGGAATTCCTTCACAGTCTGACTTGATCAACGTGCCACAGCCTCCCTCATGTCGAACCTGCCCTCCTCATCATCAAGTCTGATCTTCTTTATTGTCACCCCGCTCTCTACGCTCACACTCGCCTCGCCCGTTCTCCGTCAAGTCTTATCCGCTGTTCGCAAAGCTACGAAGACATATTCGGAAGCCCAGGTTCATTTCCACTTCGTCGCGGAGCAGCTGATCCACAGCACCCGTTGCAAGTCCACATCCATGTTCACGGATCTTGAACTGTTGTGTGCATCAGTCTACAACCGCATTTTAGTACCTGTCGACCGCTTGATGTCGCGCCGCTTCTTTGAATTTGGCGAGCGCATACGAAAGTACTTTCAGGAACCGGCGTTGACGCTCGCACGACCCATGTACAGCAAGGTTTCCTTCGTTCGCGCGCCACATGCGTCTTTGGATGTCGTGGACCGGGGGACCTTCTTGCATATCGGCTATCTGGTGAGCCCCTGCGGGAAGTGGATACTTGCGGCGTGTGTCGACCAGCGTGGCGAAGCGTATGAGCTTGGTGTATGGCTCACACAGACGCCCGCCGACGGAGACTCAGATGAAGTCTCAGACGAAATGTTCATCGTCAGGAAGATTTGGGATTTTGCGATCCAGTTCGCCAAGAAGGCAAACGTGGAGTGGAGGATCGTCGTGTCTAGGCTGGGGGTATTGACTGAGGCTGAATTGGACGGTGTGTTTATCTTTGCACTCATGGCTGTGGGGCAGAAAACTCACATTTCATGTGCAGCATGGGCTACTTGGATCGATACTAAGAGCCGCACAGTGCGCATGACAAGCATCACTGTATTGTCTGTGGAATCAGAAGCACCTTGGATGTTCTGCTCGACCACACCGCCGCCCCAAAGCCCTCCAAGCAAGGTTGCGAACCCCACACGATCTGCCTCAGCGTCGAGAGGCCACCCGCAGAATATCTTTACCGACATTTCGTCGATTATCTATGCCGTATCACCCTACGACCCGTTGCCACAATCACGCCCTCCCACTCTCGCTGACCTCGGCTTGATCTCATCTCTAGTTTCAGAACCTACTTGCTCATCCACCCCTGGATTCGAACAGCAAAACCAGTCGCTTTCTTTACCGCATCATCTCTGTCTTCGTCCACGCTGCAGCACCACCCTCATATGCATCCCTAATGTGCCATCTCCGACCGCCATCTCGATGCTCCACCTACATATGCTACACACCACACGGCCGTCTCCATCCACCAATGCGGAAAATATTCCCTCCTTACAGAGTGCGATCACGCGCAATTTCTATGAGCTTGCGATCCTCGCACGCTCGCGGTGCCTCGGCGTCAGCCCCTTGCTCCCCTTTCATCTTGGAGCCGTGGAAGCCATGCGGATCGCGCTGGGGCGCGATCAGTATGCTTTGGACATCACAGATGGTACTTCTTGATCTTGCATTTGACCTCGTTGGATACATCTCCCCCCCGTTTTTCTTTTTCTGGTGCATAGACCTCATAATCCCGTCATTAATCGGCACGAATATCAGCCGCGAGGCTGCTGTAATCCTACTGTATGTGTATTATTTACCCTTCCCTCGTACCCTAGACTCGTCATTTTACCCCACCGTTTTTTTTTCTTATTGTGTAATGCTTTGGTTTGAGGAGGACCGTTGTTTCTGCAGTCTACTTATGATACGCATGCACCATAGCTGTACCTGTATCGTCACATATCTGTACCGTAGGGGAGTAAACGAATGAAATTCATGGTAACTTTCGCCTTGGACTTGCTTGGAATTTCGCTGGGCTTCTGACTCGCGCAACCGATCCTCGCAACCGAAGGCCGGAGAGGTACATAGGAAAGCCTCAAATAGTACAGCTCGGGTCATCAATGACAATCAAATTGGACGTTGAGCTTGGCGCCGCTTGAACACGCTCCACTACCAATGTTCCAGACTTCAATTGCTCAAGCTTCAAGCCTACAAGTTCAATGTATAGCAACCTTAGGACGGGTGATAAACACCCTTGTGCAAGTCCAATTTCCACCTGAGAAAAGGACCCTGTCCGAAAGCTGTCTGAAAGCTTCCTTCGCCGGTCTAGGCCGACCTAATTGCTCCATCGTCACCCTGCCGATGATCGGTTGGCTACGGTACCCATATGTTTTTTTTTTGATCTGTCAGATCCTGTAAGCCGCAGAAACACACTGAAAAACTGCAGAGGATCTGTATGAACATCAAATGTTTCATCTAATCTGATAGGTATTCTCTCAGGTCTTCCAGGCCGAGGCCAAGCGCATGTCCATCTAATCTGATAGGAACGTCTAAAAAATGGCCGTGGCGCCGTGGCTTCCTGAGGTCAAGTACTACTTAACACCGGCGGGGGCCCTCGTGGGCCCTCTGCCTCTGTATTCGCTCCCAGTTGTGCGCCCGTTGTGCACCCGCGTCCACTCACAGCCAGCACGCCACTTGTGATGGCCACCCGCACTTCACTTCAGGCCGCCAGCGGCTTCGCTGCCGACTCGCTCGTCAACGAGAATACCACCCATCTCGACCCGGAAAAGGATCGTATCTCAGACGAGGAGGCGCATGATGAGAAGACGCGCCCTATCACGCCGACGAGCAGCATCGAGCAAGATATTGGTGTTACGAAAATTGAGGCGCTGTGTGAGTGCAATGCCCTGCTCTCTGCCTGGCGCTGTTTCTGACTGTATTACAGATCTCGTGTTCGGCAAGGGTTGGAAGCTGTGGCTGCTGTGGTTGTAAGTACACTGCGCATGACCAGCGGTGGATTTACTGACGACGCAGCGCAGGTCGATCGGTATCATTGCGTATGTCTATGCGCTTTCGCAGAACACGACATATGTCTACTCTGCCTTCGCCACATCGTCCTTTGGCGAGCATACTCTCGTTGGCACGATTGCAGTCATCACTGCCATCATGTCTGCGGTGGCGCAGCCGTTCATCGCCAAAATGGCCGACCTTCTCTCGCGTCCCATGGCCCTACTCATCTCCCTCACCCTCTACGTGATCGGGTACGCTGTCACGGCCGGTGCGCCCAACATCAAGACTGTCGTCGCTGGTCAAGCTATCTACACCCTCGGCCAGACCGGCATTTACCAAGTGCAGGGCATCCTCATTGCCGATATTACAAGCCTCCAGTGGCGCGGCCTTGTGAACGGCCTCTACTCGCTTCCATTCATCCTCAATGCGTTTGTCGCGGGCTATATTACCACTGGCATCAGCGCGTACTCCGTGAACGGTTGGCGCTGGGGCTACGGCATGTTCTGCATCCTTGTGCCCGTCTGCCTCTCCCCTGCCATCGCCATCCTTTTCTGGGGTGATTCGAAAGCCAAGAAAGTCGGTGCTCTCTCGCTTGCGTCGTCCTCGTACACCCGCCGCCGGGTTCTCGAAAAGATCGATGCGCCGCGCCGCTCCATCTTCCAGACCTTCCTCCACTACTGGTCGCAGATTGACGCCTTTGGTCTTCTCCTCATCGGCTTCTCATTTGCCTGCCTACTCTCTCCCGCGACGCTTTCTACGACGGCCAAGGGTGGCTTTAAAAACCCGTCGCTGATCGCCATGTACGTTGTCGGTGGTATCCTCTTCGTTAGCTTCATGTTGTGGGAGTTCCGCTTTGCCGCACACCCCATCATGCCCCGCCGCGTCATGAATCGCACGTTCCTGTGCTGCATCGCCATCGACTTCCTCTACTACTTCACTGGCTACCTCACAGACACATACTACCTGTCCTGGGTCTATATCATCAAGCCCGAGTGGTCGGACAGAAACTACACCTACTTCGCCAACATCCTCACTGTCGGCCTGTGTCTCTTCGCCGCAGTCGGTGGACTAATCCAGCGCGTCACGCACCGCTACAAAGCTCTCCAGCTTGCGGGCCTCTCGCTCCGCCTCATTGGCGAAGGTATCAACTTTCTCGCGGTCAACGGCAACCACAGCGATGCCGTGCTCATCACATCGCGCGTGCTCATATCCATGGGCGGCGGCATCAGCGTCACGTCGACCACCGTGGCCGCACAAGGCAGTGTGCCGCACGCCGACATGGCGCTCGCGATGGCCGTCCTCAGCCTATGGACCCAGCTCGGCGGCTCGATCGCCTCGGCGATCAGCGCCGCGGTGTGGGACACACAGGTACCCCGGAACCTCGAGAAGTACGTGGGGCATGTATACAACGCGACTGAGCGCGGGCAGATCTTCGGATCGATCCTTGTGGCGCGCGCGGCGGAGCCGCACGACCTCATTGACAAGGCATACACCGAGTCGCTGCGCGGGATCTACTTGGGCGCGCTGGTGACCTGCTTCCTGTCGCTGTGCGCGGGTCTCCTTACCAAGGAGTTTGTCCTCGGCGACGCGCACAATACGGTTGAGCCCAACAAGGAAATCAAAATGCGCAGTGCGGACGAGGTTGATGAAAGGGTGATTGCGGAGAAGGCACGCGCTGTGGAGGAGCGCATCCGTCGCGAGGTCGGTGCCCAGTGATACGCATTTACCGTTACAATAGCATAGTTTGTTAGACCGCAACTCAGACTCACGGCGCGTCGTTAAGCGTTATAGTCTCGAGTTCAAATGTGTAATGCATGTAATTAGTGGTATCCAGGTGAATGAAGAGCCAAAAAAGGTCAAAAAAAGTCATTGAAGAAGCACCGTTCACGCATCGCCCCCCGCGCCCGCGCCTGCGCCTGCGCCCGCCCCTCTCGTCAGCCCAGCAGCAGCAAAGCCCCTCGCCGCATACCCGCTCCGGCCCCTGCCCCTCCCTCCGGGGCCCCCACCCCCGCGGAACGGCGCCTCCCCACGCGCCTCCCGATCCGTCGCCTGCTTCACCTCAATCACCACATCCTTCAGCTTCTCCCCATGCCCCTCCAGCCCGCGCCGCATCCCCGCCTCGTCCTCAAACTCCACATACGCGATCCGCGCGCGCCCCGGTATCGCCGTCGGCTGGTGCACCTTCATGATCTTCTCCTTCGCCCCCGCCGCACCGAAAAACTCGCGCAGCTCCCCGTCCGTCGCGCTCACGTGCGACGGCATGCGCACGAAGATCGTCCATGGGTTCCGTGCGGGCTTGCCGCTCTTGGGCGTGCGTGTCCCCTCGGTTCCGGCCGTGGGCGACTTGGGCCCGCCGCTGGAGCTCAGGTTGGAGGCGGCGCTGGTGGACTCGGGGAGCGCGCCGGAGACGCTCTTGGGCGTGCCGCCGGCTTCGGGGGCGGGGCCTTTGGCGGCGGGGGCGGCGGCGGGAGTGGGTGACGCGGCGGCTTCGCGCTCTGCACGTTCCCGCTCCTTGCGCTCCTTCTTTTCCTTCTTCTTTGCCTTTTCCTTGTCCGCGCGTTCCTTGTCCTTTTCTCCGTTCGCCTTGGGCACGGGGGAGTCCTTGCCTGTCGCGGTGGTCGTCGCCGGGGAGGAGGGCTGCACGGGATGGGAGGGGGGAACGGAGGGGGCAGGCGGCGGCGCGGGGGCGGGTGGCTGGGGCGTGGGGCCTTTTGTGGGAGGCTGCGAGGTCCCGGGCAGCGCAGCGTTGGTCGTGATCGGTGTACCCCCCGAGGTCGTCGCAGTGCGGCGGTAGGCATAGTTGAAGCCTGGTGGGAATGCCAGTCAGCATGCAAGGAGGCTCGGTGTAAAGTCGAGTACTCACCCTGGCTCTTGAGCTCAGAGCTCACGCGTCCTTCCTTGACGTCGAGCACAAGGGAGCCGTACGCGGCGTCGCACAGATTCCAGTTCCAGCAGTTCTTCCACGCGGGTTCCTCGGTTTGCCCTGGATTGGGCGGCGGCACGCGCTCGACGACAGAGAGGGCCTTGTCGAGGAGGACTTTCTGATTGTCGTCGATGACGGCCTCGACCTGGGGCCGGACGGTGTCCCAGACCTTGTCAAAGCCCTCCTTGCCGAGGGTGAGCTTGTGGCGGAAGCCGTCGTAGTCGCCCTGGACGCTAAACTCGTTGTAGCTGGTGGCGTAGCGGAAGTGGAGGCCGGCGCTGACGGTGAGATCGGCTTTGACGACGAGGGCGAGCTGGGCCATGATGCCCTCGCGGCCAGGGGACGTGTGGGTGACGAGCAGGCGGGTCTCGGTGGGGTCGTAGACGCGCTGGGCGGTGTCGACGAGCTCGCCGATCTGGAGGGCGGTGGTCCACATGGTGCCCTGGCCCCCGGCGATGGTGGCGTTGCCCTCGCCGTTGTCGAACATCTTGTGGGGGACGAGGGCGCCGCCGAGGCCGAGGAGACGCAGACGGACGCCGGCGAGGTCGATGGCGCGGGTGGTGGCTTCGTCGAGGACGTGGAGGTTGTCGATGGCGTAGGCGCCGGAGCGGAATTTCTCGAGGACAAGGACGTCTTCGCAGGCGCCCCAGACGGTGTAGACGGGGACGGCGAGCTTGAGGGTGCTAGAGAGGAGGAGGGGGAACTCGGAGAGCAGGGAGATGGAGACGGTGCTGCGGATGAGGGACGGCGGGTTGTTGGGGGCGAGGAGGTGGGTGCGCTGGGCAGACGGGATCAGGGGCGAGTACATGGTCAGGTGGCGGAGCGTCCGGTCGTTGATGCGGTCCAGCGACGTGGATTCTGCAACAAGAAGGCATTGAGCACATTCATTCTGCTCCTGTGGCCAGTCGCTCACCAAAAAAACCAAAGTCGCCCGTGTGGATGATGGCCTGTGCATTGGCGTCGCGCGCCAGGTCATTGAGCGCCGAAAGGCGGCCACGGATGTCGGCGATGCACAGAATGCGGCCGTGCGCGCTGTCGAGAATTTTGGTTTGCGTGTTGACGGCGCGGGGCAGCGGCGAGGCGCCTGCGCGGGTCGACGTCGAGGCGGGGCGGGACATGCTCAAAGAAAAACAGAGGACAAGGAGGCTCGGAACTTGCCGACACACACCCAAATCCCCAAATCACCGCAAACAGTCCTCATCACTGCACCACCACCATCGTCGCCACAGGATCCTCCCACATCGACATCGACCCACCGAGCAGCTGTGGCATTCTCTTTGCACACAACCCCGCAGCGCCGCAGTCAAGATGCATCGGTCTCTGGCATGCTCTTTGCCACACAACCCCGCAGTGGACGACCAGTCGTGGCCAACATCGAGATAATGAAAGTTGTCGCAGGTCTGCGCGGTGGAGCGATGGACTCTGTCCGTCCTCCACCGTCTGCTCACCGGGCACAAATGAAAAGGCAAAAACAGCCTCCGAAAAACCCGGGCTCTTCCGCCAGCTGCCAGCGCGCCTCATGCGCGCCTCAGCGTGGTAGCACGGTCTCGTCCTCGACGAGCATCGCGCGTGGAGGAGCACGGGCCCCCGAACATCCCAAATTGGAACATGTTGATTTGCGCAGCGAGGTCGTGGCACCGCCTTGGCGCGCCGCACCTCGCTGTCTGCATATTAGCACGCCGGGCAGATGAAAAAATTCTGTCCGAGCAAAATTAAAATACAATAAAAGAAAGAATACGCGCATGGCCAGCGGGAAGCAGGGACACGTGCGGTGGTGGGAGGATGGACTTGTCCGTCCTCCGCTGTGTCGTCGAAACCCAGAGCTCTTCCGCCCGCTGCACGGCCTCGTCCTGGACGAGCGTCGCGCGTGGAGAGCCCGGGCGTGGATTTGCGCGGCGGGGTTATGGCACCATGTTAGGCACCGTACCCCGCTGTCGGCACAACAGACGACGACGGGGACAACACCATGCCAGCCATGCACGTCAGCTGAAGGCAGATGGGGAGTCCGTCCTTGCTGCCCGTCGTCAATACCCCGAGCTCTTACGCCCGCTGGGGCGCGCATGACGCGCACCAGTCGGGTTGCACGGCCTCGTCCTCGACGAGCGCCGCGTGTGGAGAGCTCGGGCGTTGATGTGCGCGGCGGGTTTATGGCACCACCCTAGGCGCCGTATCTCGCTGTGTGCATATCAGCACGCCGAACAGATGAAAAAATTCTGTTCGTGCACAAAAGACGACGACGGGGACGACACCATGCCAGCCCGACGTGCGGCGCGCTGGGTCGCGGTGGGAGGATGGACAATGGTCCGTCCTCCGCTGTCTGCCAGTCGTCGAAACCCCAAGCTCTTCCGCCCGCTGGTGCGCGTCATACTCGCCAGCGCGGTTGCACGGCCTCGTCCTGAGCGTCATGTGTGGAGGAGCTCAGGCGGTAAACACGTCGATCTGCGCGGGGCCGCGTACCCTCCTGTCTGCATATTAGCAGCGCCGACAGATGAAACAAAATTCTGTTCGAGCAAGCTAGAAGCAGAAGCAGGACCCAGCCGTGTGGTGCGTTGTGTTGCGGTGGAATGGATAGACCTGGTCTGTCTTCCACCGCTGCGATACCACCCACGAGTTTCTTGCCAGCTGGAGGGCGTCATGTTGTGCCAGGTTGCATGGTGTCGTCCATGTGGGGAGGAGCTCGGGGGTGTAACACGCTGATCTGCGCCAGCGCAGGCCGTCTGCATGTCAACAGGCCGACAGATACAATCTCTTCGAGCACAAGAAATTCAAAGATGACTGTGTATGTGGCTTGTCAGCTGGAAGCAAATGCAACACGCAGCATGTTGTCAAAAAGAGCAAGTGCTTGAGATAGTGCGAGCCACAAAAATAAATGATGAGCAACTGCTTGTCGGCCGAGGATGGCCGTGTTCATGGTTTGCTGGCAATGAGTAAGAAACGGAGGGAGTGAGCCGCGCTGTCCTGGTTTAATGTGGCGTATGTACGCGTATAGTAGCGGCCGGTTTCCAGTGCAACTTCTGTGGTTGCGGTGCCGATGCTGTGCCACAACGGGTATTCAAAGTGTTCCTTTCAAGACTTAAGACCATGGCAGAGCAGACATCGTTGAGAAACTCGATTGCACAGTCACCCGATATCGCGTTTGCAAAGCGACCCGTTTGAGTCTATCAACGGTGAAATCGTCAATGTCATCAGCTGAGAAGATAAACTGGTAACCACTCCCTCTACAAGCCTCGAGCTCGAGTAAGGGACCGGTCACCGGTCTACGGCGGACACAACGTCGATGGTAAGCGTTACAATAAGTAGTATTCAACTAGGTTGGACTCGTTCGTGCAAGAAGCCAGCGTCACAGACTTTGCCTGTGGTGGTACAAAAGACAAAAAGTAAGTACACGTACAGCAGTAAATACATAAATTACATGAAGAAAACTGCTCTACCACTCCTCCTCTCCCCCCGACTCCACCTCCAACGGCGGCCAAAAACTCTCCACCTCTACCTCGGCATCCTTCTGACCCACCCCCAGCCCCCGTAAAGCCCTCACAGCACCCCAAAACGCCGCCTCGGCGTGCACGGCGGCGGCGTCCGGTGCGTCGGGGAGCGCGGCGGAGGGCGCGAGAGGCGCGGGGATTATGTGTGTTTTTTGTTTGGCAAGGGAAGGCGAGGTGGGAGGGTGGGCGTGCGGCTGGGGAGGGGATGGGTGGGGCGTGGGCTGCTCGATGTAGAATGCTGTGAAGAGGGGGGTGGGTGCGGGCTCAGAGGGGGTGGTGGGCTCAGAGGAGGCGGCGGGGGACGAGGGCGAGCGTGAGGACTGGGAAGGTACGGTCAATGCGAGTGTGGCATCTAGGTACGGGCGCAGGAGGTCCTCCACTGATCCTGTGGCTGAACTGGCGTCGTGGAGGGGAAGGGCGATGTATAGGATCCCTGTTGATGATGAGATTACATAGAGGTCGTAACCCATGTAGAGCACGTACATCGATCCTTGGGCGTCGACATCGTTCCCTCGCCCGTTACGAGCACTGTTGCCGCGGTGTTTGCCGATCCGCCCGGGACGGAGGCGGGCGGGAAGACGAGGATCGCTGCGTCGAGCGGCGCGGTTTGCGTCGGGGGCTGGGGTGGATAACTGGCATCTTCGGCGTCATCTTGGGTGGATTCGGGTTGTTCTTGGTCTTGGGGAGGGGACGCTGGGGGGAAAATGATCCCGCGGTCGAGGATGGCTATGCAGCGCGCGATGGAGGTGGCCGGGTCGGTGGATGTGGGATCGGCGCTTTCGCCAAGTGAGCTATCTGGAAGGAAAGTGGCGAGGTTCTCGAGATCAGGCGGGAGGTGCGCCGCGGAAGAGATGAGGACGCTGGCGGTGAGGGTGTCGGGAAAGTCGTTCAGTGTGATCGAGTAGTGCGGAGAGTCGGACTCGGAGTCCGAGTGCGATATTGACAAAATCTTGCGCCCGAGGATGTACACACCTCCGCTAACGGCGGCAGCGCGGCAGAAACCCTGCGCGATCTCACCGGTGCCGCCGTAGTGGCCGACAAGAAAGGGCGAGGGGCCGTAGCGCCCTGTTGAGCGGAGATATCGTCGGATGCGGTGGAGAGCAGGGAGGGTCGGGTCTACAGCGCGGTGAGCGCCAAAGCCATGTGCAGCAGATCTGGAAACTCACCTAAGGGGGACGAGCACAGGGCCAGCGCGTACACGAGCGCGGTGTGCATCTCGCCCGTGAGCGAGAACACCTTGGTGAGGAACTCTGCAAACGGCGTGTCCTGCACGTCCTCGAGCTCCTTCTTGCCCTCGAACTCGCCCGCGGCAAACATCAGGAAGCGCATGAGGCGGCGCTTGTCGAGGAGGCTGATGTCCTTGCTCTTGAAGACATCCTCCTTGGTCGCGGGAACGGGTTTAAGCACGCCAGAGGGGTGATAGACGGCGACGCGCTCGAGGAGACGGAAGCCGCCGTACCTGGCGACGCCGGACGCGACGAGCGAGGAGATGAGAGGCCCAACCGATGGGATTACTGACGGGCGCAGGCAGATCGCGTAGTGCCGCGACGACGCCGGCAGCGCTGAAGACCGCGCCGCCGACGCTGCGTCCGCCCACGCTGCCAGCTCGTCGAGCGAGAGGCTGGCCTCAGCGCCGCCATAATAACTGTTTGAGTCGATGTGTGCGACTTTAAAGCCGGCTTTGGCGAGTGCGCTGCAATCCACGTTAGCTGCCGATTTCATCTGGAAATTATCTGCTTACGCCGCTGTAATGGACTCTGTGAGCCCCGTTCCAACCAGAATTACATCGAATGTCGCGTCGTCCATGGTGCCAGTGGAGAGACACAGCAACTTTGGATTTGCGATCAAATCCGATCACCTGACATCAACACCTGCCCTGAACTTGCTTTTTTCGTCCAAAAAATTTCGATACAGATTTGCTTGGACTACACATCTCTTCTTCCCCCCCATCTTCCTATTCAAATGGGCAAATCCGACAAGAAAGGAGACAAAAAGGCAAAGGCCGCTGCCCCTAAGGTCGCTTCCCCCGAAAAGCCTGCTGCAAAGGTCAAGGAGGCCGCAAAACCCACGGTACGTGCACACTGTCTCGCGTTTTTGCTTTATCAAACATAACTGACATACCCACAGAAGAAGAGCAAGGACAAGGCTCCCAAGGTCGTCAAGAAACCTGTCAGTGAGAGCGACTCGTCCGACGACGATAGCGAGGAAGAGGCCAAGCCAGTGAAAAAAGCCGCCAACGGCAAGGTGCGTCGCGCGCCAATTTTTTCTTATTTTTCCTTGTCCAACACACCCACTACTCCAGGGCAAGCAAGTCTCTTCAGACGAGAGCAGCGAGTCTTCATCTTCCGAAGACGAAAAGCCCAAGGCCGCTCAGGTCAAGGCAACCCCCGCCAAAAAAGCTGCCGACTCTTCCGACTCTTCCGACTCCTCTGACTCTGACGACGAGCCCGCCCCCAAAAAGACCGCCCCAACACCCTCCAAGGCCGTCCCCGCCGCCAAAAAAGTCGCATCCAAAAAGGATTCTTCCTCAGACTCTTCCTCGTCCGATGAGTCTGAATCAGAGGACGAGAAGCCCAAACCGGGCGCTGCCAAGGCCAAGGCGCCGTCTTCATCATCGGACTCATCAGACGACTCATCTGACGACGACGAGCCTGCAAAGCCCAAGGCTGCTGCTGCTGCCAAAAAGGCTGAGTCCGACGACGATTCATCCTCTGACGAGGACAGCGACGTCGAGATGGACGAGGCCCCCGCTGCGAAAGCAGGTATGTAGAATCCCATACACATGCCTTGACTTCCTCTGACCTGCCTATCATAGGCAAGCGCAAGGCCGAAGACGACGCCCCTGCGCCACCCAAAAAGGTCAAGCTCGCCAACGGCGATGCTGCCCCCGCCCCCACCGCCGAAGGCGAGCAGGAGTCCAAATCCATATTTGTCGGCCGCCTCTCCTGGTCTGTCGACAGTGACCGTCTCGCCCAGGAGTTCGCCGAGTGCGGCGAGGTCGAGAGCGCCACAGTCCAGACGGACCGCAGCACTGGCAAGTCCCGCGGTTTCGGGTATGTGCACTTCACCACCGCCGAGGCGGTCGAGAAGGCGCTCGCCATGAACGGGCGCGAGATCGACGGCCGTCCCGTCAATATCGACCGCTCGCAGCAGCTCGATAAGAGCCAGGTCCGAGAGAAGCGCGCACAGGCGTTTGGGGACAACACGTCCCCACCGAGCACGACGTTGTTTGTGGGCAATTTGAGCTTTGGGGTCACGGAGGATACGGTGTGGACCTTCTTCAATGAGTATGGCGTGAAGAGCGTGAGGCTCCCCACGGACAGGGAGACGGGGCGTCCCAAGGGCTTCGGGTATGTTGAGTTTGAAGATATCGAAGGCGCGAAGAGGGCATTTGAGGGCGCGGCGGGTGCCGAGATCGAAGGGAGGAATATTCGCTTGGATTACTCCCAACCGAGAGATAACTCGGGTGGAGGCGGCTTTGGTGGTGGCCGTGGCGGGTTCGGCGGCGACCGTGGTGGGTTTGGGGGCAGGGGTCGTGGCGGCGACCGTGGTGGGCGGGGTCGTGGCGGATTTGACCGTGGCGGCGGTCGCGGTCGCGGTGGTGACCGCGGACGTGGGCGTGGCGCTCCCCGGGGCGGCAACGTACGCTCTGGTGGTATTGCGTCCTTTGAGGGCAAGAAGACCACCTTCTAATCGTCCTTGTTCAATCCATCTCAACAACTTGCATTTATGGTATATATCATTCTCCGTCATTTTTCATCCCTGCAACCTGCTGTTTATTGCTTCCATGCTATATATTCTCTTTTGGCTCGCCGCTTTGTAATGAGCGGAGAAGGAGCCCATTACTATGATTCTCATGATCATGATACACAGACATGTGGTGTAGATAGGTTGTACTTAGGGACACATGTGCAGGATTACCATCTTTTAAATTGTCGTATTCCATTCCTCCGCCGCTCTATCCACCTCCCTGAGCAGCAACAGCACAATGGGGTGGTGCTGCAACCTAACACAACTAGTACTCCTCGCCGCAACAAGCTCTGAAGACGGTGAGTCAAATGTACATCCTGTCAGGGGGCGCGTCAAGGGCAACGCCACATCATCGTTGTCGTCGCACGCCGAGGACTGTGGGTCAAATGTATCCGCTGGGAGCCCGCGAGGCATGTTGAAGAACCCGAGCGCAGTGGGGGCACCGAGCAGCCCAGAGGACGAGATCAGTGCACGTTCGGAGGGGATGGAAGAGCGGAAGGCAAAGGCGCCCAGTGCGGATGACGATAGTGGCTTGCCAGTGCGCGCTTCCAACTTGGCGCAGGCGTTCTTCGGTCGCTCGTCTTCGCCGATATCTGGGTCGTCGAGCTGTGCGTAGGGTAATGAGGACTGGAGGAGAGCTGGGGCAAGGAACTGTCTGTCGGTAGCCTGTGTCTTGGAGCTTGGGTCTTCGTTCAGAAAGCTGAGTAGTTCATTTGCGTCGTCCGTCCGAGGATAGGGCAACGACGATCGACAGGGAGCGGCGGCGGTCGAACTTGGTTCCTCGAATGAAGAGGATTTGCAGGGCATGGGGCCCCCGCCCAAAAAACTCGGTCGTTCGTGGACGGGGACGTACAGGGACTGGGTGTAGATCGCATGCCTCCTCACCGAGTCTTTCTTCACCAGGTTCCGGCGGTCACCCTCGAGTTCGGGCTTCGAGCCAGTGGCGACAAGTTCAGACCGCCGGAAATGATGATCGGCGGAGAGCGTGTTCGTTCGCTTGCGGCAGCGCACTCGCGGTAGAGGCATAGTTTCGAGGTCCACCTCGAGGCTGGGCTTCGGACCAATGTTGCCCAGGCTAGGCGATTTGATGTGCAGGCTTCTGCGTGCTGTGGTGGAGAGACGGAGACTGGAGGGACGCCTGGCTAGCTTTATATTTTCTGATGTAGGCTGCACTTCAGTATCTAGATCAAGCAAGACGTCGAGGGTGGGGGACCCAGAGGCGCCTTGATATTCCGAGGTAGTTTGTTGTGGATCGAGTGGCGTGTGAGAAGTATACTCTGAAGCAGGCAGGTTCTGATTGCGCTCAGAAAGAGTCCGGATGCGGTCGGGCGTGTCGGCTTTGAGATAGTTGTTCGACTTGCTTTGAGAAGAGGTCGGTGCAGTGTTCTCGTCGGTGCGTGCTTTATGGTCCAAGAGCGGCAAGCCAGGAGACCGAGATCGAGCGTGCGAGCCTGTCGGCGTCCAACGACCCCTATGAGAGGCTTCTTCCTTGGTTGTGAATCGGTTCACTTCTCCGAGAGGTACAACCTGGAACCTGTGAGGATTTCTGTCTCGTATAGCTACACGGGTTTTCATCTTCAGCCGCTCAGTAGTATCAGGCTTTGAAGGCGTCGCAGAGCACGGGTCTGGAATGAGAGCCTCGGGAGATACAGAAAGCTGGAGCATAGAAGGGAGACGAGGAAGAGGACCCGAGCCTGCAGTTCGACTTCGTTCCCGCATCGCGACTAGGAGAGCGTCGCTGAATTCGGGTGAAACGGTCCATTTGTTGCAGACTTCGGGTACTCGAGGAGAAGGAGTAGAGCTGTAGGCGTAATTAGACATGGCGAGATAAGGATTATAGTGGTACAAGTTGTAGCGTGGTGGCGTAGCATTTGCCTTTGTTATATAGATGCTCAAGTCTGTCACGCCAAACAAAGGACAAATATGCTCCTTGCTATCAACATCTATGGCGCCAGGACCTGCGCCTGACTCTCCTCGGTCCTCGCAGTCTCCAGCGCCATCAGGCGCCCAGGGTGACCTGGAACTAGAACTTCTTGGTCTCGCCAACGCACTCTACAATCTTGGCACCACCGTGATCAATGATTCCACAAAGGAGAGGGACAAGCCCGGTGGCGGAAAGCAAGTGGGGCTGAGAGTGTGCGTAATATGTCTGTTTTCAATCTTGAACGCTTACGGACGTGGGGGGATTAGGAACGAGGTTGTCAACCACCTTGCGACAATTGACGATATGGCACAGCATATACCGACGATGATCCCAATCCAGGTCCTTGCGGACATTGACAATTCACGAAACCCAATGCAACTGACGCGGGAACGGCTGGAACGGGCGGCGACGGAAAACCAATTCATGAACGGCAAGATTGCCGCGATAGACGTACGCTGACAGTTGAATCTCTGCCAATTTCCTTGACCGGAATTTGTCTCTCATACAGTCATATCGGAGATATCTCAACGAGGCCCTCGTGCAGAACTTTCCGGAGCTGGAGGAGCACCTGCGGCAGGCGCAGGCTGGCCAGCAGGTCACGGCGGTGAATGGCGTAGATATAGCCCAGGCTGCACCTGCGAATGGTAACGGCCATGCTCCGTAACGACTGCGCCATGTCATCCGCACACCACTTCTTGTAAGTATGGTGAGCTGGCTCCCACCGGAGACCGATTGAGCATGAGCACAAGTTACAACGCCGAGCATCCCCGTCTGTATTGAAGTGTTGATCAGATTCAGTGACATTTGTAATAATAAAAGACCCCGGTTGGGTGGCAACCACAGATTTCACAACCAAATCGCACTTGTTCTCCTCCTCCTCTCCCCACATACCCTCTTATTATAATCTACACGTCTCACCCAGCAAACTATCCTTAATAACCGCACTATAATAACAACCGCCATCGTCGGCCCTCATGGCGGACATCCTGCGATCGTACACTGCTCTCTCATCCTCGTCGAGCAGGTCCGATGTGTCCGCAGTACTCCAGTCCATTATCGACAGTATGTTCAGCAGCGTTTGCCATTCACTCCAGCCCTGACGCACCGTTCCTAGCATCGCCATTGGCGATTGATGCGCCCAGTAGGACGGAGTTGATCAGGTCTCTCTTGCGAGATCTCAAGGCCGCGTCGAACACTATTGGTTCAAAAACTCTAACGTCCAAAGGTGTGTAACAAATGTATGTTTCCGTGTCCCTTCCGCTTGACTCGTTCAACTAGATGCCCCCCAGGCACTGCTCGCAGTCAAGACTCTCGGCAAACACCCAACAGGTTCTGAATACCTGGCTTCACCGGCCAATCTAACGACGCTCCTCACACTTTCCACGGCCTTCAAGGACGATCAAGAGGCGTCGAATGAAGCCCTCCGATCTATTGCAAACGCGCTCTTGCTCATCGAGAAGGGCCGGAGTACATTCCTCCAGAAGGAAGTCGATGGAGGTAATATCGCGATCGGAATGCTCGAGGTGCGTTTTCTGTGCATAGCATTGGATCGCTCTGTCTTTACACTTGACTTGGACAGAAATCTTCCATCCCAGATCACATATTTATTCTTTCCCGAATGTTATTTCTCGCCACAGCCTCAGGACCCCCGTTTATCCAAGCGCTGGTGGAAGGCAAGCACAACGGACGCACCGTTGTGGAGATTATCGGCACAAAGCTCGATATCCTCACTGTCGGACTTCTGGCTGGCACTAAAATGACACGCGAGGCGATGTCCGACATTCTCAAGCTCACCTTCAATATCCTTCTCCACTATCCCAAGATGGTCAAGGAGCAACCTCAGACTTCCGAAGCGTCAGACCCGAGCGAACATAGCGTCCTCGGGGACTTTTGGAGCGCCAAGCTCGACGGGTGCGTTCGTGACTTTTATCTATCAACTCGCTTCTGGAGCTTGTCTATCTAGCTTATTACCACCGCTCCTTCGGACCTTTGCAGCCCTCCCGCCCACCTTCCCAAGCCCAATTTCTGCACCTCTTACTCACGTTATTCATTCACTAATTACAATACCCATCAATGCGGAGCTTCGCCCCATCTGGTTGGGCACCAATAGTAACAACACATCGGCCCACAGTTCAGCAAGTAATAGCCCGAAACGCACCTCACGAGCGCAGACGCCCCAGCCCGGCGCCGCCCCGTCCAGCTCCAGCAGCCGCAGTGATTCTCCAACGCGGTCACCCTCGCAAGCGTCGTCGCCGACGTCGCCCAAATCCAGCACGCTCGATCGTGCGCTCTCTGTGATCGCCGCAGGACGCCGATCCTTCTCTCGTTCGCCCCCGACAACGAGTCTTAATGTGGTCCCGACGAACGTCCTCCAACGCGCGTGCGACCTGTTTGACGTAGCGCTTTCGCACTACTTCCCAGGCAGTATCGAGGCGGACGCCCAAGAGGTCCGCGATAAATGCAAGCTGGAGTCCCCAGACAACTCGCTCGATGATATCCTCCCGCCACTCGTGATATTGCTCACGAGGTTCTGCGTCGCGGACGACGGTTCGAGGGCCCGTGTGAGGCAGTGGATTGTTCCCGATGAGTTGGACCGCTCGACGCCCCTCGAGGGACGCCCGGATGTTTTGGGCAGGTGCCTCAGGCTACTTGGGAGCGTGTATCATCCAAGGCTGAAGGATGCGGTTGGGGAGCTGCTGTTTGCGATGTGCGATTCGAATGGTATGTTGGCTTACTTGTCCGCGTCTGAGTCGGGACTCGTCTCTGATGATGTTGGGGTATACTTAGCGTCCATTCTTTCGACGCTTGTGGGGTATGGAAACGTTGCAGGCTTTTTGTTCCACAAGGGTATCCTCAGCGCGCCCCCGCCCGCCACCGCAACTACCAGCACTTTCAACCCGGCGACGACGACTGCGTCCAACGCCTCGATTAATCCAATTACGGGCGCCGTGGCCGAGCCCAAGCAGGATCTACCGGAAATGGATGATGAGGAGAAGGAGCGGGAGATGGAGAAGCTGTTTGTGCTATTTGATCGGCTGGAGAGGACCGGTGCAATCCCGGCCAGCCAGAATCCGATGAGGAAGGCGTTACAGAACGCTACGTCGGGAGGTTGAGCGGTTGGACGTTTGGGTGTTTGGACTCGGCGTGGAATGTTGAACTTTGACGAACCTCCATGAGATTATACCTTGAGGACTTCTTCTGCAGTACTATGTACATACTAGCGTACAGTACCATAGTTTTAGAGATATGTACTTGTCACAAAGATCAATTAATATCGAGTATGTATCTAGTTCTCCGTGGCTGTGCATTTTATTGAGGTGATGAGCATCTCTGATTCTTACCCCGAATCCTCTGCATCGGGTTCAGCGCAGCCAACGCCAACGTCACCTTCAGTTCCCCATGTAACACAACAGCCGACGCCACAGTCGTACTACGGGAACTATTCGTCATGGCAGACCAACTGGCCGTCCTCGGCAGGGTTTCCATATGCTGCGACGTCGCAGCCCTATCAGCCATACCCAACGACTTCTCAGGCATACCCTCATGCGGCGTTTGTACCGTATCAACCTACAGGATACACACCGCGATATAATGCAGTACCTCCTCCGATTCCTCTTGCGCCGAGACAACAATCCAAACCCAAATCGCCATCACTCCCGCCGCCTGCTCGCTCCCCGTCGCCGCCACCTCCCGAGACGTACCGACACTGGGATCAGGCTATTCATGGGTTCCTCACGCGGCTTGGTCTCACACAGGCTGCTGCTGGTTTTGAAGCCGACTTGCTGGTAATGAATCCTACTTGGGAGCGAAAAAATGTTCCTTCGGCTCTTGCGGATCTCGTCAAGCAGATGGCTGTGCGTCTCTTCATTGGTTTCTTTGGAATGAATGTTGATTGTGTTAGTCGCTGGGTGAAGAGAAACAAGAAGGGGTCAGTGAAGTGGAGCCGCAGCCGACGGAGCAGATACGGCCGCTCGAGGAACGCAAGCTCGACTATGTGCACCTCGCGAACGATGCCACTCCACGGTCACAAACGGCGGTATGTACACCTCTCACGCTTCTTTTATGATTCCAGCTGACTTCAGCAGATCAACAAGGAGATATCCCTATTTCTAGCGCGTAACCGCGCGCGCAACGACGCGTCAAACCGGGCGGAATTTGTGCACACCCTCGCACAGAAACGGCAGCAGTTATCTGGGACCGGCGCGGAGCCCGCGCCGTCGTGCGCGCGCACGGACGCGAAGCCATTGGATAGAGATGTTCAGATGAAATATGATATTGCGAAGAATGAAGAGGGGCCGCTGAGCCGGACGGTGCATTCTGCCGGGGAGAAGCAGGGGAAATCGCCCCCTGAGAAGGGGAAGGGGAAGGGGAAAGAGAAGGAGAAGATTGAGGGGGAGGAGCCTAAGGACCTTGGTGAGGCGGGGTGGACTGCGCATAGGCACCCTGGGCTTGATGAGCGGCTGCAGAACGTTGAAGCGCATTTGGCAGTCCGTTATGGTGCGGGAAAAGTTGCTCGCTCTTGCCCGCCGTCCGTGTTTACATACGCCGCGCAGTGCCGTCTCCTCCGCGAACTCTCCTCGCGCGTCTGAAATTCCTCGAGGAGCACCTCATTCGCCTTGAGAAAGAGTATCCGCCTTGGGCCGCGCTTCACTTTAATCAGCCCAACCGCGGGGTATGTTGATGCTTTTTCTTTTCTTTTTGCAACCTTGGAAACTGAGGTCCTTAAAACTAGTGGCCTGCTCCGCCCCGACAAACGCCCATCATTGTCCCACCGCACTTGCGTAATGTTCCCTCGAAGGACACGTCGAGTACGTCAAGGGGTGGTGAGAAAGGGACGTCGATCATTCCACCCGGCGAGGCGAAGCCTATCAGGAATACGGCGTCCAGTTTGCACCGCGCGGTATTGGAGCGGCTGGAGGTGAAGCAGGCTATGAGTGATTTGGCGGGGAGTAGATGATGATGATAATGAAGTCAGTTTATTGCCTGGTAAGTAGGTATAGCTAAGAGGCATGGTGAAGCCAAATATAGTAGGTCAAGCAACAGTCTGAGTATAATAGTATAAGGTGCCCGTTTTGTCAGGGAGTAGACTCAGTAGAGGGCCGTAGTCCTTACAAAAATTCATCACAAATCTTCGTAGCTAGCATACTGCATAGCCCTGGATAGCCACGCAACGCCACACGTCCGCGTGAAGTCCGTCAGGACGTGTAACCCTAACCCGATTTGATGACATAAGCTGCCACGTCTGGAAAATGTGAGGTGGCGATCGGGTTAGTTCCCAACTTGTCTCCTCCCCGCTCCTTCGTCCTTCTCCACCATGAGCGGATGTCTGTATTCTCCTTATTTCCGTTCGGCCTTTGATTGACTCTTTTGCAGTCCGGTTCCTCAATCTTGTCCGCCCATTCCTTCCCATACTCCCGGAAGTCTCGTCGCCGGATCGCAAGGTCAGTTTTAATAACTTTGCTTGCACTTTCCTCGTCTAATCCGGTATTGTAGGTTCCCTTCAACCAAAAGGTGCTATGGACCGCCGTTACTCTCCTTATTTTCCTGGTCTGTTCGCAGGTTCCGCTCTACGGTATCATGTCGTCAGACTCGTCCGACCCCCTCTACTGGATGCGAGTCATCCTGGCCTCCAACCGCGGTACTCTTATGGAGCTCGGCATTACACCCATCGTCACCTCCGGAATGATTATGCAGCTCCTCGCCGGTGCCAATTTGATTGATGTTGACTTTGCGTTGAAGGAGGATCGAGCTCTCTTCAGTGGTGGCCAGAAACGTGAGTACTGCGCTGTTTCCCATTTGGTTGCTCGCCTCTACTCGCATGGTTTGGAGAACCGACAAGCGCGCACAAAGGCCCTTTTTGACATTCGCATCGCATGTTTGCTCACAGTGACACGTCACTGACAATATTTTGTTGCAGTCTTTGCCCTCATTATCTCCCTCGGCCAGGCAACCGTATACGTCCTCACCGGTCTCTACGGCCAGCCTTCTGACCTGGGCGCCGGCGTCTGCCTTCTCCTTATTATTCAACTGGTGGTTGCCGCCCTCATCGTCATTCTCCTCGATGAACTCCTCCAGAAGGGCTACGGTCTTGGCTCCGGCATCAACCTTTTCATTGCCACCAACATCTGCGAGTCCATCGTCTGGAAAGCATTCTCCCCTACCACTGTAAACACGGGCCGCGGACCCGAGTTTGAAGGCGCACTCGTGGCCCTCTTCCACCTCCTGTTCACCTGGAACGACAAGGGCCGAGCGCTCCGCGAGGCATTCTGGCGTGATCGTCTCCCCAACGTCATGAATCTCATCGCTACCATTGCCATCTTCGCCGTGGTCATCTATCTCCAAGGATTCCGCATCGAAATTCCTGTCAAGAGCAATAAGTTCCGTGGCCAGCGTGCAACCTACCCCGTCAAGCTGTTCTATACCTCAAACATGCCCATCATGCTCGAGTCTGCCCTCACCTCAAACGTCTTCATCGTTTCGCAGATGCTCGCCACCCGCTTCCCCACCAACTTCTTCGTCAAACTTCTCGGTGTCTGGGAGGTAAGTCGCATTTGTTTCTCCTCTGGGCCAATGTAAATTTGCGCTTCGCAGCCCATGGAGGACTCTCCCCAACTCGTCGCCAAGTCCGGCATCGCGTACTACATCTCTCCTCCCCATACCATCAAGGAGGCTATCCTGGACCCCATCCACACCGCTGTATACATCACCTTCATGCTGTCCGCCTGTGCCCTCTTCTCCAAGACTTGGATCGAGGTCTCCGGCTCCGGTCCCCGCGACGTTGCGAAACAACTCAAGGACCAGCAGATGGTCATGGCCGGACATCGTGAGGGTTCCATGTATAAGGAGCTCAAGCGTGTCATTCCTACCGCCGCGGCGTTTGGAGGCGCAATTCTTGGTCTTTTGTCGGTCGCTGCCGACCTTTTGGGTGCCATTGGAAGCGGAACGGGGATCCTCATGGCCGTTACTATCATCTACAGCTGTGCGTCGCATTTCGTTTCATTATCTGGTTCGTATCCTGACACATTCCCTTGTTTGCTTTAGACTGGGAGATCGGTATGCGGGAATCTGGAGGTCCCGAGATGGCGGCGTTCGGCGACTTGATGTAAAATAACATCGTCCTGGTACTTGTGGGATTGGAGTGCATCGCCGCGTGGACGTGAGGCGTTCGTGTATGTGAATGCTACGGTGAGAGTGAAAGATAAGAGCCGGATTGGGCTGGGCTGTTGGTTGGTGGAGGAAAAAAAATATTGATGCGCTGTATACAGTCGTCTCTCTTTCCTGCTTCGCTTCCCTAGTTGCGTTACCTTTCGCCGGTGCTCTTGTAATTCTTTTCATTTTATTTGCAAAGAACGAGTAAGATAGACAGGCTCGTCGAAAAGCATTCAACCTCAGGCTACTACTTAGTACTAATTCCAAACGCCCAAACACAAAGACACAAAGTGCAATGATGCGATCAAATCTGAACCGGTTCCAAATTCAAAACCGATATGTTGAAACCATATAGCCGTGCACTGGTTGGTGCAGAATTGAATTCCCCTATTATTAACCCAAGTTTTTTGGACTAACAATGAAACACGCGTGAAACCTGCCAGATTTCAAGCAACCGCGACCATGTCTATGTCTAGCCTCCTGGTCATTCCAGAACACAATTGCTAGAGCACCACAGACACTACTTGGTCCTTATCCAGCAGCTCGGAAGCCGCTTTTGACCAGTAACCACCACCACTCTGTGATATTTACGCGTCTTCCACCTCAAGAATACCGCTAATGTCTTCATTCTTTGCCGATATCAAGGAAAAAGGATCCAAGGTCATCCATCATGGTCGCGACGAGATTATAGGTGAGTGCGGTGTCTGGTTTCCTCTCCCACACTGGTGAGACTGACCAGGTGTTGTGGTTCTGCAGGCAGGTGGAACCCTAACCGTTCGCATAGATTTCGTCATGCCTGAACAGGTGGGTACTAACGAGTAGTATGTATAGGCCGCCACGATGAGCCCGAGGAGATCGCACAAGATGAGATCAGGGCCAAGATTTGCGCCAGTCACCGGTTTGGGAGCTTCGCGGCGGAGAGGACGAATAACGACGTTAAATGGTGCGTACTCCAGAGATCGAGTCTTCAGGTAGTGTCTTAAATGTGTGGCCCAATAGGCATATTGACGGGCACGATTACATGTGGGCGCTGTCCGAGATGCTGGAGAATGCCAAAGAAGCCATCTTCATCCTCGTGCGTATATGCAAGTTCTTATTCCTGAGATATGTCTTCTGATGCCCTCGTTCACCTGTCAGGATTGGTGGCTCACGCCAGAACTATATCTACGCCGCCCTGCGGCCTATTTCCCCGAATGGCGGCTCGACAGGATTTTGAAGCGGAAGGCTGAGCAAGGTGTCAAGATTCACGTCATTGTCTATAAAGAGGTATGACATGCACGCCACGTTCGATATATTAGCGATGGTGTTGACGCGTTTTGTGATGTAGGTCACGCAGACTATGGCGATGAGCTCGAAGCATACTAAGGTGAGCTTTCGTCTTGTATATGGTGCATTAGCACTCAGACCTCATGCATATTAGAACACGCTGGACCGCCTCCACCCAAACATCAGCTGTATGCGCCACCCTGACCATATCGGCGCGAAAGGTATGCTGTGCTGCCGACTCACGACGACTCACGACGACGTCTCACCCTACCACAGACAGTGTCGAATTCTGGTCTCACCATGAGAAGGCAGGTGTTTTAATCTACAAAAGCAACTGACAGCTCATCGAATGGCAGGTGGTTGTCGTGGACAACCATTTCGCTGCTATTGGCGGCCTAGACCTGTGCTTCGGGCGGTGGGACACGCACACGCACCAGCTCGCGGACGTTCATCCTACTGATTTCGCCCGCACGCTGTTTCCCGGCCAGGACTACAATAATGCGCGCGTCATGGACTTCCAAAATGTGTATAACTACGCGAGTAACACGCTTTCGATCCTTGATACGGGCAGAATGCCGTGGCACGATGTGAGTTACTTCGCTTTCGTTTATCGATGTATGTGCATTGAGTTCAGATAGGTCCACATGACTATGGTGGGTCCGGTGGTGCTGGATATCGTTCAGCACTTCGTTGAGCGCTGGAATGAGATCAAGAAACGCAAGGTGTGAGATCTAAGTCTTTTTTGTTCCTTGGCTTATGTTGTTCTTTCAAGTATCGCAACGACGAGTTGGTCCTTCCGTTTCCCAGTAATACTTAAATTAACATATATGGCGTGTTCTAGTCGTTTCATATGGCTCGCCCTTCCACACGAACCCGACGCTGCGCCAAACGAAGTCGTCGCGCGTGAGTTATTTATCTGGCTGTTATCTCAAATGCTGCCTCCATAATCAACTGAACATCTAGTCCACCCACACCGCGAGCGCTGGCACCAGATCGGGCACAAGTACAAACAGCGCTGGCAAGGGGCGACTGCAGGCGTGGACCACGACATTGGGTACCACCAGCCTAAACCCAAGAACTGCCGCGTTCAGGTCGTGCGCAGCGTCGCAGACTGGTCGCATGGGGTCCTTACGGAGCACAGCATTCAGAATGCGTGTGAGTTGCCCAGTCTCTTTGATCCTTGGGCGGGGACCGTCGCTCATTTACTCGGAATGCAGACGTAGAGTTGATCAGGGAGGCGAAGCACTTCATCTATATCGGTTCGTTTACAACTATCGTTGTGAGTAGGGGTATCTGAGGTTCTTATCCATTGACCAGAGAATCAGTTCTTGTAAGCCAAATTTGAATCGGCGAGGCAACTGACTGGTTCTGATCCTTCCAATGCAGCATCTCTGCTACTAAGCCTGGTCAGCAAATTAAGAACTTCATCGCCCAGGCACTTGTTGAGCGCATCGTCCGTGCCGCTCGAGAGGGCAAGAAGTTCAAGGTTCGTTGATATTACTACTCACGTCACCTGTGCGAAGATTGATAGACGTGTAAGGTCATGGTGTGTATCCCCGAGCTCCCGGGCTTTGCAGGCGATGTCAAGAACGAGGGCTCGCTCAAGACGATCATGGCGGCGCAGTACCGAACCATCAACCGCGGTGGAGCTAGTATCTATGAGGAGATACGCAATGCTGGGTATGAACCGTAAGTAAGCCCCCCTCTTGGCTCGGATGATCCATTGAAATGTCCTTCCCGTCCGCAGATATGATTACATCCGCTTCTACCACCTCAGGGCGTACGATAGGATCAACGCTCCCATGGGTACACGGATCTTGTTTTGACTATTCCCGTAACTGATATCCATCGCCGCCTTCCAGCCTCATTTATCTCGAAGATGGAGAAGAACTCGGGCGTCACGTTTCATGAGGCGCAAGTTGCGCTTTCGCGGCAATGGATCGGTCAGGACCCGGAGAGCACTCAGAAGGAGGTGACACTGACTATCCCGGAGCCAACCACTGAGGGCATCGTCGTTAGCAACAAGACTCCGCCCAAGACCGAAACTGTTCCCATCCCTGAGTCTGTAGAGGCTGCGAGGGCAATTGTGGAAAGATTCGAGAAGGGCGCAGAGAGAATCAGGGGAGATGAGGAGGTGTCGGACACGGCGGCGCAGCACATGCTAAGCGATCGGACGAGTCTTCTGGCGGAGAAGTGGCTGGGTACTCCCGAGGAAGAGCTGAACGCGTGCGTCTACATCTTATCCTGCCATTCTTCTGTCTATGTTGATCCCAAAGCATGCTAGGTATATCTCGGAGCTTCTCTACATCCATTCAAAGCTCATGGTTGTGGATGATGAGCGAGTCATTGTATGTATCCTACTATTTCATAGCAACCAATTCCAACAGGACGCTCCACCAGATGGGATCAGCTAATATCAACGATCGTAGTCAGAAGGTCAGTTCGCATCATCTCCGTATCCTCTTTCGTTTTCCTCAAGCAATCACAGGGTGATGGCGACTCCGAGATTTGTCTCGTCGTCGAGGACGATGAAAAGATCGACTCCCTCATGGATGGACAACCTTACCAAGCCTCCCGCTTTGCTGCCACGCTGCGCCGCAAGCTGTATAGAGGTGCGTTGTTATTAGTCTCATCCTGCTCGTCTTTCACTGCTCATTCTTATTCGGTACAGAACATCTTGGTCTCATCCCTCCCCAGATGCCCAAGGACGGTCATCCCACGGTCACATCATTCATGCGCCCCGCCCCAATCGCCAACGAGGACGAGACGCACATAGAGCATGATAATAGAGTTGTAGACCCACTCTCCAGGGATACTATTTTCCTTGTGATCGAGACCGCGCGCAAGAATCGCGAAATCTTCACTGAGCTCTTCAGACCCCTCCCGACCAATCTTGTGCGCGACTGGGCTGCGTATGATGTAAGCCATCTCTCTCTTGCCAGTACGTCTGCTCATTGCGGACTTGGAATGTATACAGAGATACGTTCCCAAGGTGAAAACTGGACACGTTATCCCCGACATGTCCCTGGACCGTGTCAAGAACCGCCTCTCGCAAGTCCGTGGTGCACTCGTCGAGTGCCCTCTTGTAGGTGGCCTTCATCGAGCACAGATGTCCCGACTCTGATGAACTCGCGTTTTCTAGGATTTCCTTATTGACGACAAAGGCTTCGTCACTGGCCCCGAGTGGAAGGGCCTCAACCCCACTCTGCCTATATACATATGAGGTTTGTGAGAAGGGGTGTGCGGTTCACAGCTGTAGCCTGAGCGCATGTACTTGTATAGCGGTAATTTTTGATGCATAATTGATCAGGTTGAGCTTTTACACGTGCGAAGATCTGGAGTTTGAAATGTGGCGCATGATGTGCGTAGTGATTTGTTTCTCCTTGCCTATTCTTAGGCTGACTGGTCTACTCACTCATTCCATTTTTGCAAACAACCCGGAAGAGCCTTGGTCTGTATGTCGCGCAAATAGATAAGAAACAAGTGAATAGTGCATCCATCCTGAAACTGTTCTTGGCTAGCCCAATCAGACCATCAGAGGTTCATTTATAGATATTGGATATATACTTAGTGTAAGGAATTTACCACCAATTTACTTACCAGGAAATTACCACTTTTTGGCGGATGGGAAAGTGATCGGTCTCAGACCCCTCAGCTCTGGGCCGGGCCCCGATAGGGTCTTGCTTGGCATCAACGCTGCCGCCAAAGTTGTGCCTTGATTGATTGATTGATTGATTGATTGATTGATCATCGTCATCGCACACACCAACTTTCATCGCAACTTTCATCGAGGCTCTGCGCTCAATGCTTGTACAACTACTACAAGCCGCCGTTTGGATACTGCCTGACACATGTAAATCGTGTCGCACTCAATGAGGCCAATAGGATTGAGAAAATGTTGTATTAGGTGGTATCGTTACAAAATGTGTTACTGTACCATTTCAATCAATTCGGCACCCCATGTGATGTGTGACACGGATGCCGAATATTTTGGATTCGTCAATTTGCACTGGGACTTGTGACCGTCGAAAAAAAACGGCAGGCGCTGAATAAAAATTGAGTTTTTCGCCATCTGTAGTACAAAAAAAACATTGACTTGTGACACCATTCTCTGGATGGAATCGGACAGTCACGCTGGTGACCCGTGACAAGGGTCCAATTTCGTCAAAACGGGAGGGTCTGTGACCCGTGACTGATGAATTGATTGAAATGGTACAGTATGTACTGTGTGTTCAGCGTTCACTGACATGGCAAGAATGGGAGATGTATGTACCATGCAGCTCCCCTCCAACTGGGGTCTGCCCTTGCGTTCCTGTTCCCCTCGCTTCCCCCATAGAGCCTGCGCACAGCGTTTGTGACATGCCTAGCCATATGGCGGGTCGGCGGCAGCATGTGCATGTAACGGCAGCGGCGTGCATACATGTATATTCATTCATATGGCAGCTGTGGGTATATGGTGTGCGTACGGCAGCAGCATGTGTGCATGCAAATATGCATAGGTGTACGGACATGCCTAGCCATATGGCGGCCATGTACCTGCGACATCTGTGGGGCATATGGCAGGCATGGGTGTTATGGAATGTCTTGCACTCTATATTATTTACGCTTTACTTCACATTTACTTTACATTTTGCTTTTCCTTTGCTTACATAAGTCACGTAACTTTCATCTTATTAATTAGATAGTATTAGTCATCAGACATTACATAGCATGACATCATTACTGTGGACTTACTAATTCCACCTCATGTACACCATCCATCACCATCACCGTCACCATCTCTGTCTCTGTCTCTGCAGCACCGTCACAAAACTCTACTGCTATAACCTATCTATCATATCGTCTCTGTGCCTATACACACTCACATCAAACAACTTGAACCATCTGAGACATCATGGACTTGATGCCAGGTCCACTCGACCTGGGTGCACCTTTCCAACCTCCACCTTTGACAACTGCCCTGCCGACCGCAGGCCCCCAGGCAAGGGGCTTACAAGCGCAACTCATGGCAGGGTACGAGCTCATAATTCGAGGACTGGACCAGAGTGGACCTGCTTCAGCTTCGACCCAACTTACTAGCATCCTGTCAGGGGACTGTTAGGGCATGCTTCGTCCGGTAGGACTTACTAGGATACCCCAAGTTCAAAGTAGAAAGCTCAGAGACTGAGGGAGGGAGGCAGAGCGCAGTTGACTAGGCAGAAAACCTAAGAGAACTAGACTGAGTTCTCTAGGTGTTTTATTCCAGTATATATACATAAAAGCCTCATGGTGTACATGAGGCGGAATTAGTAAGTCCGCAGTAATGATGTCATAATATGTAATACCCAATGACTAACACTATCTAATCGATCAGATGAAAGTCACGTGACTTATGTAAGCAAAGGAAAAGCGAAATGAAAAGTAA